>DWTO01004795.1:0-11228 GCA_018244755.1 Jemadia pseudognetus
AATATTAGGTATGTCACGTTTTTTGTGATAGCTTCGAATCAAGATCTCGATTCAAATTTCAATATAGAGCACTTCAAATGTTGCCCTGTAATACAACAATGTAGACATTCAGTAGAAGAAAATTTTATGAATAATTCAGTCATCTCAGTTATTTAAACTAAACAACATAAAACAACATGAAAGCAAAAAAAATTACAATCAACAAATTTTAAAGCTTAACCACATTTATACTTACATGAATTGATGTGTGATTACGCGATGCACAAACAAGTATCTATCCTTGTTATACATACATATATGTATGTACGTATGTATTATTCAGTACGATCAAAACAGAATCACGAATAAAGAATTATGTAGAATGTATTGAAAACGACGTGACCCCGTTACTCGAGTGCCGAATTGAAATTTAGATTGTGAAATGATAATAACAAATGTATTTGTCGCGAGCTGGCGGGGGTGACCTCTGGGTTTTATCTCGCCGTGGAGCATAAGCGAGCCCATGCATACGCAGATGACGTCCGAGCAAACAAAGATAAACCAATCTGAATGTTAAATTAAGGATGCTGATCCCGATTTTTCAACACAAACAAGCTTAAGACGCTTTCATACGTTACGATTTATGAAGAAACTAAGAAGAAATAAAAATGTACTGACAATTATTACAGAACTATATCATGATGTTGATTGTACTATATGCTATGTATATTCTCTACTACTGATAACTGACAATGAATGCCATCATATTCACATAATCATTCGTCCTCGCCAACCCCTCACTCGTTCGTCTATTATACACAAGTCTCCTCTTAGAATGAAAAGGATTGCGGCAAAAATAATGCTAATAGAGCGTTAAATCATTTAGCTGAGATTCGAGTGAACGACTGAACAGGCGAGCGCGGCTCGTGAAACATAATGCCGTAAGCTAGAACGATAAGAATAGCACAATTGCATAAACGTAAAATATGATATTATGTGCGGACGTGTGAAAGTTGCAAAACTGTAAGCGTTCATGGAACGCGTAGTAATCATTACTGAATAATATGCAACGTAAAAAATATATAGTTTACACTTACACAGCGTACGGTGTTCTTTTGTTACAGACCACATTCGTGATTAGAAGAATGTTTTATGCTATAACGAATAGGAACGATCTTAGAATATTATCAGCGGCACGTATAAGACTCACGTCGGATGTGCTAGGCTGAAATATTTCGCACTCGATGCTTTCTATCTTCATAATGTATGTGGATACTTGAGTTAATTTGAGTTCTACTGGCGAAAATTTAAATTTTCCCCAAATAAGAAAACTTCAATTAATCCCCAAAACCCGTACAGTGCGAGCTCCCTTACACAAAACGGCACATTAAAAAAACATGAAACGATTGCGTTTCGATGACGCCAATGCTACCTACCAAAGTTATTTGGTATTATAATCGTTCAAACGTATAACGCTTCTAATGTATGCCTATTGAATTATTTACTTTTGTGAATGGCAAAGTGGAATGCAATTTTTACCTTTCTTACTAATCTCGTTCGCTTCGCGTTCTGGAGAAGTACCTGGGAAAAAGATAACGGTCGGTTAATTATTAGGAACGTTCATATTTAAAAGAAATTCACGATTTCACCATCTGTACGTATTAAAATTCTTGCTCTCGTATCATTGAACAGAATAAATTGACTGTATGTAACATATTCAAGATATAAAACATTTTAACTCTATTGGAACATAAATAAACCTCTGAAAAAAAACACGAAGAACAAACGTTTTCATAAATAATTAAAACATGACAAATATAAAAAAAAAACATTTAGCTCTTTAAACACAAGAGTCGAGACGAAAATCTTTCGTCATAGCAAAGGTTAAATATTTATTCACGGAATATTTCCGAAGCTGACAAGAATGGCGGGCGCGCGGACCGGTCGCGACCAACCTGTTTTAGCGAGTAAAAGGTATTTGAAACAAAACAAGCTTCTTTCATTATATTATTCCTCGAACAACAAAGCGATACAACGATCTACGGATATAAAGAAAGCAATAACATTACAATATACGACGCAGATCGCTAATGAATAACAAAATATGCTACATGTATTCCTCTTACGCTATAAGATTGTCACTTACGGTGCTATAATGTATATTAATATGTCGAGCTACAATATTATAGCAAACTACATCTGACGGTGGCTCTCTACACAATAATATGTCTTACTATATGACGATATATCTTACTATAGCGAGATTTGTCTTGCTACATATATTTATTTATATATTTTGACAATATACGAGAACATAAATGTAAATTAAGTGTATCTACATGTAAATATACATATCTACATGTGTGATCACATGAGTGATGTTATAGAAAATATATTAATATATCATGATATGCCTTGCTGAAAAATATATTTAGCAACACAACATGACTTGTTTAATTATTCGGATACCATTCGATCAGATTATACCATTTGCTGTATCATATCGCGGTTGTAAATGATAAACACGAACCTAAGTAATAAAGAAAAAATGATAACATGCACATTGAATAAATTGATACACTGAGTTTTATCGAGTATTTCAATTATACTTTGTACCGACAAGATGTTTAAAAAAACAGATTGAATATATGGCTTATCTTTAAATTATTTATTATACAACATTTCAAACAGTTATTTTTATAACGTTATGTTTGATTTAGATTTAATTGCCTAATATTATGTTTACATTAAGTTATTAAATCAATACTAGAAAACGAAGTCTTCCGAGAACAGTTTCGTCTTTATTTTTATGTAAATGTAAACATTAAATTAAACACAGAATAGATTTGAATTTTAATCACACTAATACAATATATGTGTGTTGACGTCATCTGTTTAACCTCCTGTTTTGTTCCACATGACGTTTATAATCCCGAAGAGGTAGGCAGATGAGTGTATATACTCGTATATCGAGACTCCGAAGCACTACTAGAAAATGAAAGTTAGAAAAATCCATTAGATTAGAGCAGAGATTTGAACTCAGGACCTGTCGACCCCCAATCGTGTTAGCAGCCTATACGACCGATGTCATGTCGTATTATGCTGCTTAATATAAATGGAAACAAACTGTTTGATAGAGCAGGGAGGGCAGGTGGTCCGAGGTTTAGTATCAGCGTTTTTCCAATTCGCCCGTATCGCCAACGGCCTGCAGCTGTCAGGCAAATAACACATAGAGTTACGTGCGTTAGGGACTTTAATGGTTTTGTAATTCCAAGACCGACCCACGCCCTCGCTTTGCTGTCGCACCTAAAAAAATGTTGCTCAGATTTTTGTGATAACCATTCCGCTCGTTGAATATGAGGACTGAATATTTTTTTAATAATTATACAGTGGTGTTGTAGAAAAAACACGCCATGTTTGTAATGATATAAATATTTGACGCGCAGTACTTTCTACCTACCCCGTAAGTGACCTAGAGTGATGATATAACAATTAATTTCAACATAAATACCGGGCACGTTACCAAAAACGTCAATGAATATCTTCAAATCACTTTGACAAGGCACCTGCCCGTCAAAAATTGCATATTAATCATTCCTTACAAATTCATGAGTCATGGTAATATTATATTCGTAAAATAAACGAGGCGCATACTGATAATCTCGTGTATCGTGCCCATTGCCTCACGACATGTTCCCGGGTACTGTACAATTAACCTTATTTTCATATTTTTTATGAGCACATGTATAGGTACGTGTGCCGACCAAATTGGGCGGCGTGACTTGCGAGACACGTAATTAATTCATCGAAAAACCTGATATCCATAATTGAAGTGTAGGTGCAAAGCGCCAACCGACCAGCTGAGTATTTATCGCGCTCGTACGAAACGAGCGGCTCGACTGACATTTCATACGAACCGGTTCCGTAAATTATGCAATAGAAAACACATATCCGTTTAATGACACGCAACGACTGTAGCCCGCTTAGCATAATCAGCTGTCAATTGGGTAGATGTATGTATTCGTGTGTCAGTTGGTGGATTGTATATAAAAAAAACTCGTCACTACAAAACTCCCACGTTTTACGTTGATGTGCATTGTTGGTGTCGCACTCGTAAACAGTTAATTCTCATCTCGAATCAGCAGTTTAGAATCGCTGTGTTTCCGCACATTCATGGCCTTTATTTAATTTTGTTTTGCCGAGGACGGTTTGAATTTTTGCATCACCGATTATACTTTCCAAGGATTAGTTTAACCTTTTACTCCCGTTGATTATAATTATATTTACGTAGATATATTTTACATTCGAGGCAATAAAGTTTTCAACAGTTGTTATTACTTTTATAAAATAATCTCCCACAGCAAGGTAGAGATCATTGTCTGCTGGCAAGCATTAAATAAATCAATTTGGGTCGACAATGTGCCATTGACACAACCATTACTCTTTATTCAGTTGTCCGATTTGCAGTGCAGGTGGTTACAAGCGGACTTGGAATTATCGATCTACACAAAAACAACCATTCCTTATCTATGCAGTCCACCTTAGCCGGCATTTGCCAATGAGTAATGTGTATTAAAAGGGGTTACGTTACTAGCATAGCAAAAAGTAAATCAATTGTAACACATACGTCGAGCGTGAATACGAGCGATTTATTTTTAATGTGTATAATTATCGCTATAAATTGCCATGTTATAAATATGAGCCTAAACTATTATTAACCTGTTAACATTACTGCGTGTTTAACGAGATGAGCCATATAAGAACATGTAATATAGTATATTACAAATGATTTACAATACGATAACATATGCACGCTTTGGCATCGATAAACGATCAACCCACACAGTGTCTGCGTACGTACTCGTATGTCTCGTGTAAAGGTTTCCTGTTTCATAAGCGCATATTATACACAACAACCAAGAGAGGCTAATAGCCTAACACCATACTCGGGGGAGGCCAAAAAAACATTGATATTTTCCCCATAAAGGTACCGCGACCACCTTTCATGAACGGTATGCGACCCGACCAGTCGGCGAAACTGGTTCGGACGTGAGAAATGGCCACTCGACTGCGCCGCGCATGGCAGTCGCCCGACATAGCCCGTGGGTGATATGTTGGACCAATTCCTACCAACGTAATAGGACAGAAGGTACTGCTCTCACTAATACCGATATCGGAATACGCTAGTGTATAAAAAAGAATACAATATATGAACCAAATTGTAGCTTAACTTTAGTATGCACCATGTAATAATAATTCAGTAGGTAATCGTGCTAACAAATTCTTATAATAAAATTTACCTAAATTATTAATACATAACTACTGTACAAAATGAAAAACTTAAATTAAATTGACATAGCACTTAAATGCTTCCCTCGCAATTAAATTCTACAGACCGCAAGCTCTAGAGATACATGCCGCATATAAAAAGTATGCCGAATGATAAATCATTGATATAACCGTCATAAATTACTTCTAACACAGCCAAACAACGATCGTATTACAATTTTGTATTACTTGTATGGATTAAGTTGTAACATTGCAAAATTTAACACAATGTTGATAATACATTTATTGTTGTTAATGTTTTATTTGCTCTCTGCTTACCCCGTAAAGGACCTGCCGTGACGGTAAAATAATAATCATACTTTTCCAACTACAATACATCGAGCAGTGTAAGACAATGTTGCATCGTTAACGTTCCATTGGTACGACTGCATTCGTTGTGAGAAGCGGTTTGGCACAATTCATAAGACAAGTAACGGATGTCGCTGGCTTAGCTTAGCTCGTTGGAAACGACGATGGCACCAGCCCGAACGGGCATCGTCCAATTTACGTGTACAATTCAACACGATACACACTGCACGAAAATCGATACCAACAAACTCCAGTTACGAGAGCGAACGCAATCACAAACCGTTTAGGCGTGAAGCGGGCGCGGGGAAACGCTTTCCTGCGGTGTAGTAGTAGCCAGCATATTTCGTAACGATTTCATAGCGTACACAACACAATACAGACGAGTTAAAACATTAACAGTTCCTCATCTCTCATCGCTCTCTGTTGATCGTAAATCGAACCGACGAACATTGGATGTTAAGGTATTGGAAAACGAGCAGACACTTGGCAAGCGGCCGTGTTGTAAAACAGACGAATAATAATTCAGAAGCGGTCTACAGCGGGATGATAGTGGGTTAAAAATAGCAATGTTTTCATAAGCCCAATATGAGTTTACGTAGCGCTAGTTACGGGAATGAGGTCAAACTAGTTGGCGTGCGTCCTCACTCACTGCCGTCTTCGCGACCGGATCGTTGAAATATAACAGCTAGGATACTCGTACATTCAGAAAGCACTTCAAAGAATGAGTCACGGATATAACGAGCAAATCGTTAATTGTCACATCGTCGCGGATCATATATTAACTACTTTGTGCAGACGGTAATATAACATTTAACTATATATATTAGTGAGATTGTTGTATTCTTAGAATACATAGCGTTTGTATGTATTGACCAACATATTATTATAGTTAATGATAACCAAAACTTTCGTCAGCCCTTTGATCGTCCCACTGTTGGAACTGGATCTCCTATTGGGAGGAAAAGGCTTAATACGATCGTTAACTATGATCACCAGGTGCGAGTCAGAATTCACACGCCTTAGAGAAAACAACAGACAATTCTGATGTATGGAGGTTCACTCACAATGTTTCCTTATACCCGTTACAGAAACTGACATTTGATCTTAAAATAATACAAGTAATAACGACAGTGTTAAAAGCAATAATAATGTAGTTAATAATAAAGCAACATAAGATAGCGCTAATAATATGACACATGCAACACATCAATATCCGAGAACCAATTTTATTACAAGCGAAACTGTAATAACAGTGATTCTCGAGTGTTGATTTAATTACAAACAAGTACAGAATAATCATTACAGAGGCAGCAAGCGTGCCTATTAAAAGGCGAATAGTTAGTTATATTGGAGAATATCACACTTTATCACACCCAGTTCGTTCAACACAAATTGTTATCGTCTTTAAGTAAATGAATAACGGGCAAGATGTGTGAAATATTTATATGTAATTGAATTCGCAATTGTAAACGTAATTAACAAGATCGAAAACCAGACAAGAAATAAATACTTCGAAAACCATATTTAAGAAGAAGTCTTGTTTATGGAGACTTCAATGTTTCTGAATATCAACAAAATGTTTCACGCTTGGGCGGTCGGTCGTCTGAATAAAGGAAACTGCTGCAATCGTGTTGAATTAAAAAAAATTCCAAAGTACAAAAAATATTGACCAAGAAAATTATCGATTGTGAACGAAAATATACAAAACAGCGGAATTTTAAAAAACAATCACATCAGCGCAATAAATGAATCGTATTCGAGCGAAACTTTTATTTATGGCAAAAATGATACACTTTTCGCTTTTAAACATGTTCTTACGAATATCTTTAGCATTTATATAATTAAATATACGTACGTTTATACGCAATGATAACAAGCTGTTGGCCATGAATTACAATAATTTACCACGAACATATTTACTATCGCCCCCGTCTACATGCGTGATATAAAAACGAAAGATTAATTTAAAACGAACATTGTAAAAATTGTATTTCTTAACGATTTACATATTATAATTTTCTTTACTTGTCTTTAATGTGCATTAAAAAAAATTACAGAATGAGTAGTTGGTAAGAAAAGTGAAGGTGCATTAGAAATCACACATACATATATTTTGAATGTAGAAAAAAGATTCATGAAAGTATTTCTTAATGCTACCAAAACCGATGCGAATCGAGAGGCGTTAGATTTTCAATCGACTGAAACTTTTAATAGCCGCTTACAAAGACAACAAAAATGGCCATTGAATATTGATTAAGAGCAACCGCACTGTTGTGATTCGTGGAAGTTTTATGAAGCAGATTTACAAATAAACACAAATTTAAAAATTCAAGAACTACACGGAATAAGACCTGCTCGACGATCACATTAAAGCAAAGAACTAACACAAATAGGTACATTTTTATACGTAAATGTTAATAATACACTTTATGTATTTATAACTACGTTTCAACATGTAGAAACAGATGTAGGACATTCGCCTTTTAGATATCTGTTCGATTTTATTGGTATGTATGTGAATATGAACTGAAGAGTAAATACACAAAGTAGGGGAAATACGTTCCAAGCATCTGCTCGTATATTGACTTAATGAATTGTGTGGACTTGCGTCAATTGGATATTAGAATTTCATATTCAATGCCTCACAGAGTACGCAACACAACAATTACCATATAATGCATGATTCTCAGTATCGTAAGCAAGGTTTTTTTAATGAAAAGATTTATATGTTACACTTCTATCCTGTTGTTTTTATCTCCATGAGAATTCAATATTACATTTACTATATCACCTAACTGAGCTGCTCAAAATGACGGAAATAAAGAAAAGATCGTGAACTTGTAAAACATGTAGTTCAAAAAGTAATCAGGTTGTGCCGAGTTGCAGAAGCAATAAAGGTCATTGAAAAGGCACGCGAACCAAGTTCCCATGGTCGTCGGAAACAATAACAAAATTGCGAGCTCCGAGCACATAAACCGGAGAACAATCGGTCGAGTGGAAACAAGAGAGCGATATAAATCAAGCTAAGCGTAGCGTTGCGTGCACCGACCGGCCGTAGATCCTCGCGTTACATTTCTGCACGCCTTCCCGCCGCGCCGCTTATAATTACCGAGTACTTTCGCCAACCAGCGGCTCGACGCCATCTTGCTATTTATATTGCAAAATGGCGGACGACTTGCAGCACGTGTTCCTCTTTCTTTTGTTATTTAAAGAAAACAGTGCCAGCGTATTGGAGAGGCGATTATGTAGAACTTTACGATCGCATAAAACCCGACTGAATATGTGTAATAATCTAGTAAAATTTAATTCGAGATCGTATAGATTTGAAAACTCACGTTTCGTGGACAAGGTCTCGCTGGAAATTTACATTGAATAGGGAGCCGTTAAGTTGCGATGTGACTGCACGCCGGCGAAGGTCACCTTGACCAACCAACCGACCGCGGTATTTTATCATTACATCTTACTGAATAAAAAGTTGAGTAATTATTTATTACTGTCGTTGAATTATTAATTTAGGTACGCTGCTTATTATGTTATGGTAAGTATTTATTTTTATTCAAAATAACGTTTCATTTGATATGAATAGATAGAAAATTTCAAGTTAGAATAGATAGAAAAGTGCAACAGGGCGAAATGTAAAGATAATTTACTGGCATTATTTTAACTTAAACTAATAATATGTATAACAAAGGTTAAGGGGGTAGGTACCTAAACAGTGGAGCTTTGTGTTTCCGTCAAAGTAATAATTTACATTTACAAATTAATATAATAATAATTTACATTTTAAGTATTATTACAGATATAACTTACTTAAGAACAAGGACGTAGGCTATTCTTAAAACGAGTTGTGATCGCTATCATAATGTAATTAAGCGATAACTTGATAACGAATATCGCACGATTAATAAACACACTCGAAATAGATAGATAAATACATTCTTATCAACAGCAACTAGGTCAACCGGATAGCGTAATATAATATAAGAAAATATTTTATTGACTATTAGATCATATTCTGTGTACACGGGATGGTTGTCTCGGCAGCATCCTGCTGGGGCGGTTACCATTCGAATACAGGAAATCAAATTCGAAGACAATTTCTATGCAGATGTTGCAAAGGCGACCGCTTAGTATTCAGCGAGTTTTGCAGGCCAATGGCGGCTGGCTATCGGCAGAGACCACCGCTTCTTGAATATGTATGAGCGAGCACTTGAACACTACACACGCGCGTTGTTTAGCCGTGACACACATCCTTAGCGAACATTCAACCGATTGTTCTCGTCGATGTACTGTCAAAACAGATTGTGCAACGAAGGAAACATACAATTTAACATAGAAGATGCTATACGGCAGAAATTATAGTGGTCCCAATTATTCCTACTAACGTAGCATCAGATATTAACATTAAAAGCTATACTAGTAATATTATTATATAAAGGAAATAAACAGAGCTTCAAATCAATGACATGTGATTGAAAAAATTGATGAATCTCGTAAGCGAGGCAATAGCCCCATTATCTGGCGAAGTGTGTAGTGTGTGTATTGTAAATATTTGATTAGACGTGGAATGCGCCGCACAAAAAACACCGTGTGTTTAGACAAATGACGAAAAAAGTAAATTGTTAACCGCTGCGATGTTCTTAGAATACAACGAGCATGACATCATGCCGTGCGAGTGAGAAACAATGTGAATAGCCCCGTATTAATGGCACAGAGAACAATGCATAGATAATAAAACGTAAATGAAATGCGGTACTGACGATAACACAAAGGGAATACTTGAATACAAAACGGACGCACACGCCTAAATCAATTTGCATATTAAACCGTGTTCTAAATGAGATGATAATTTTTTATAGAAAACACATGTGCGCGCACAATGTTTGGCTGAGTATTGTTACCCACACAGTTTACTGCTATGCTGTTGGCACATGTTAACTAATGACTCGACACAGTCACTTCGGCTCACGTGTGGTAAAAATAATTGGATATGAAAATACGTAAACCTATACGTTAGATACGAAGAAACTTTGTTTGCTGTCAGAATTTAAAAAACCATGTTTGCGTAAAACGAAACGTGGAACTCGTTTGAGAATAATGGAAGCAACAAAAATAGACAAGGCGCAATCATCAAAACAGATATAATGTAAAAACGTAAATTGCAAATTCACAATAGAGAAGAAACGAGAATGAAGCATGCAGAATCGCGGTGCGCGATGCGACGTGGGAAAGCGAATGGCGCGTATTGGCGGCCATCTTGGAGTGGGTTCGTTCGGAAAACATCACGTGTCCACGCGTCCGCGCGTCCGCCTGGCAACAGCGTACAAGCGTCAAACGGAGCGGAACAATTCATGCACGCCACGTGCTTTTTTGTTTGTGTAGCATTCCTCTCTCTTAACGGGTATTGATTAGAGACCCGAGCTTTTGATGACAAATTGCGAACGTTTTTCAGTGTTGTTTATTTTTTCACACACAGAAGTCACAGAGGTACAATATAACAATATTTATACATCTGTAATTAAGACACATGTCAATTTAAAAGTAACTTCACGCCTGTAATCCCCGAAGAGGTAGGCAGAGGAATGCAGAACCACTCCCACGTTTCACCAGTT
>DWTO01004796.1:0-11226 GCA_018244755.1 Jemadia pseudognetus
GTTCAATTATAGTTATTTTTTATTCTGTTTTATTCTTTATTATGTGTCTGTCTCTACTTTTTGGGCGAAATAAATATACTTTTCTTTCTTTCTTTCTTTCTTTTAACTACTGAGGTTTTGACACTTGAAAAACCCCATAATATTTTCCCCCATCTTGGGGTAGAACTCAGGACTTGTTGATTGTCAGTTGACAATCACGTGACCCATGAAAGATTGCTGTTTTGATTGCTTAACGTTATGTAAAAACTTGTTATGTCGTCAGATGTTAATAATTTCTATTGGAAATGATGATCGCTTACCACCAAGTAATTCAACAATGTTTGTCGGTTATGAACAAACTGTTATATTTAACGAAAAAATATCGTTACAGGTGGAAGATTTTAAAGATTCTTGTGATCTTTGTTATCAAAGGTCATGCAATTTTCCAAATACATACATACATATGTACGTACACGCCACTGTATGCAATACTATCTTGTCAATTTGAGGTCAAAGTATGATGTTTATCAGGCTACATGACGCTTAGTGGTCATTGAGACCTATTTACATTGCGATTCCTTGAGACAATATGAGACCAGGTTTGTTAATATGTTTTGATATACTTGATCTGCTACTATTAAGAACAAAGTAGAATGTTTTATAGTTAAGTAATTTTTTTCTACTACGTACTGTTATTATCACCAGTAATAAATAGTCCTTGCTAAGCGGCAGAATTAGTTGCTGAGGAACAATCTTCATTTTCTATTAAAGACAATGAGAGTGAAAACTGTATAGAGTTAAATCCATAACCGTTTCGAATGTGCAGATGTTTTAAAGTTATATGTATTTATTTACTTCTGGTGGTTAAAATTGTTGTTGTTAGGGAATACCAGTTTCTTTACTTTTCTAAAAGTACCTCAGTAGCCAGTTTTGCCTAGACATCTTATTTGTTTCTCTTTTTCCAAAATCTCAGTTGCCTAACCAGAGTTTTAGAATTTCCTTTACCTTCCATCTTGTGGATTTTATCTTTATTTGATCTTAGTACAAAATATTCATCTGATTTTTATACGAACTGGCCATTTGGAAGCAATTTCGAACATTATTTACCAGACAATGACGAAACGAATTTTTTTCTATTCATGCGACTGATAAGATTCTGTCACTGTTAGAACATTGAGCCCGAGAACCACGAAGCCAACAGATGCTACATTATCTATACCTTTCATATCTGGTAGTTAAGGCCGCCTATAAGGCCGTCGATATTTTTGAATTCAATTAACCTTGTCGTAACAAAGTTGATCTAAAACTGTTTTAAATCCAATAAAAACGGACAAAAAATACCTAAAACGAAAGATAAAATCGATGCAGTTAAGGAAAAGGTTTACCTACTTATTTACGTTGCTTATATAATATCTTAATTGTTATATTATTATGGAATTAATTATTTATACATAAACAGTTAAAAGAAGTAATTTAGTTATTATATCATTATGCTGTCATGTTCCGTCTAATCGAATTTATATTAAGTTAGAAAAAGCTGACTTTACAGCCTCGTTGATTGTGTGATTGCAAGCCCGACAACTGATCTATAGGTCTGGGTTCGATTCGGTGGTTATGAAAGACGACGATTAGGTATCTGTATGATGGACTTATGGTTCTGTAGGTTTATAGTTCATTTGAATAGTTTCCTTAAGTTATCTTGCTAAAAAAATGCTTGCGAAAGTTTAATTTTCAATTCCAGTTTCACGAATAATACAAGCGTGACGACGTCATATAATTTTATAGAGAGTATAAAAAATAACGCAAATTAAAACATTCTCTTTTATTTTAAAATTTCCCTCTTCCGAGAACAGCAGTTGCATACAAATTTGGCGGCAATTTTCTGACGTGAAATTGTCTGACGTCAATGTTACCAGTTATTAGCAACTGCCTGCCGCCAGCGTGTAAAAACAAGCTATAAATAGTTGTCATGTTGATATATACATACAACACGTATATACATAATTATGTATTCTTGTTATTAACAATATTGTTTGAACAGATTTTTGGGCTATTTTAACTGAATCGGCTGTCAATAAATAAAAACAATAAACAGTTTTAACTTTTCCTTCAACTGTTTTGCCAACAATTTACAATTTCGATGTAGACGATTTAAATGTAATATTCTGATATATTAGTTTCTGAACAATAACAAATAGCACTACAAGATTTTGTTGGCTTGGTTGTAAATGTTGTAATACAAGGCAAAAATACCGGGCTTTTAATGTTTGCTATTCACCAACAGATGGCACTACATAGCTATGTAACGAGGTATATAATTTGTGTATGCCTATCACATAATATCTAGTTACTATAACATTTAACAATAAATGATAACATCACGGGGAAACAATACATTGTTTAGAATTTTTATGAAGCTCTCTAAGGCACATGAAGTTTATGAATCCGTATTTAGCGTGACTATGGACTCTTCTCATTCCCAGCGGAAACCCGTGTCCAACTGTGGGAAGATAAAAAGGTTGATGATAATTAGTATGAAAATGAGGACATAGTGCAATGGCACACATTAGGGGAGACCTATATCAAGCAGTACACTAATTTGGACTGTGGATTATAGAAATGATTATAAGGAACTTGTAAGAAACATCTCGCAGAAGTTCGATAGTTCGGCCAAATGACAACTGTAAAAACTTCGTTTGGCGTATAATAATGAGACTAAAGATAACTAGCAAAATCAAATTTGGTTATGAAATAACTGGTTCGTACAAGCATGTACTGTAAAGATTCAAAAAGTCTGTATTAAATATTCTTATATACCTTTACACAGATTCCTTGCGATATAGGTTGAAGACATATTAAGACATAATTAATTAAATTTTATTACTTAAATATATATGTCCGAGTTAATAAAACTAATTAATTACTATCTACATTAATTATGAGAATCGCAGTTTAAGAACTTCCTAACATTGAAGTTTGAGAGAAAAATTACTTTAACTATTCTCCCAGCGTCTGAAGAATAGTAAAATGTTCTCAGGAACATTTTTCATTGGGCATTCATTCTACAGGTAAGAAAAACAAGAAGAATATGATATAAATATCATGTGAAGGTCGATGCTGAAATGTAGAGTTGGAAGACAATACACTTTTTTTTCATTTTTTATATTTCGTTGTTTTTGTAATAAGTAGGCAACAAACATTTATCTTCTGACATTTCAATGACGACTCCTGTCACCTTGGCGGTCCTGGTGCTGCGAGTTCCGGACAACATAAAGGATTTGGGCAATGTCAAAATATATAGTAGGTATTATCTATGTATTTTGTTACATTGTTCTTCTTGAGTATAATATTTTGGGTTAAGGGGTTAAGAGAAATAATACATTTTATTTTTAATTGCGTAACCGAAACCTGATTTGTGATAGAGCAAACACATTAAAACTAAATCCCGATTTGGGTAGAATTGGTCCATGTAATTTCTTGCGTTATATTTTAATAAGAATGTAATGTTCAAGCGAACAAAAGCCTCTGACTCCGTGCTCTATTTACATTAAAATATTCTAAAACTGCATGAAGAAATTTTTTATATTCAATGTAATCAAATTTGGAACATAACTTTTTTCATAATTGTCTCAGTAAATCTAGTATTAAATACCTCGATCGTAGTATTACCGTATAAAAATATGTTTCAATATTTTTTTTAATTTGCAACATATATATTTATACGGTAATACTACAGTCGAGATATTTAAAATTAACATTGAGGTGCTTTTAACATTTTATATTTAACGGTCACTATACGCGTAAAAGTATAGAGCATTTTTTACTTAACGGTTATCTTCTCATAAAAATATAGAGCAATATTACAAAAATACACAATTGTACTTCTCTTGGTCAATGTTTCACCGTGACCTTTCAAATAATATATTGTTCATTATCACCTACGACCGTTTATGAACAATTTACGAACTCTTACATACAATTACAATTAAATAATATAGTAGCATCTTTATAAATCTATGAAAGAATTTTGTATGCATGAAAATATCAAAGTAAAGTCGTTTATGATCGTTGTCTAAGTACCTGACGATTTACTAATGACCTTTCGTCACGCAAATGTAGAGTCGGTGCGCATGTTGTTTCGAACGAGTCACTACTTCTAGCGATGTATATAAAATATTCGCCTTCCCAACACGTATTTTAATGTACCTATTTCTTCTCAGTTAATTAATACCCATATTCTTATTAACTAAAGTATTTTACTGGTATATCCGTATAACGGTAAGAGAAAAATTAAGGTAAGAAAAACAACGAATATACACTTGTAATCTATGAAGGGGTAGGCAGAGACACTCCTCTGCCTACCTCTACACTACCGAATTTTATTAGTTAGGTTAACATCGTTTACGGTCAGTCTATTAGAAAAATCCAATAGTATCTAACACGGAATTTGAGTCCAGGACCTCTCGATCAGTAGTTACGGTTACAACCATTCGCCTCACGAGGCTGTCGAAGCAGTAGAATAAAAAAAGTTAAAGTAGCTAAGAAAACAATGACAGCATTCGTAATTGGAAATTTGGAATTTTTAACCTGCCTTTATCGTTATTAGTTTGTGATATTTTAAATGTATTATTTATTCGGGTCTAATTATTAAACATGTAATCGATTGAAATTTTTAAATAGAATACATATAATATACAATAAATAATAAAATATATTTGAAACTAAAAACAGTATTAGAAAATAAAATAAATTGTTACAATTATTATAGATCATTGTCTCTCACTACTATTTCTCAGAACAAAAATAAATATAGGTAGTTCTAATGAAATTAGGTTATGAGAACATTAATTATAGTAATTATTCAAATTGAGTTTATTATGAGGATTTAGATATAATTTGTAGAATATCCGTTAAATATACTTCGTTTTGTAAAATCGGTAGAAACCTCAGTCCATTTTCCTGCTACATTACCACTGCGGAAACTGTTTCCGCTGCTTGGTATATCGCGGTATGACACACCGCATCATCCTAATTCATTCGTTTCATACACAAATCCAGATACACGTAGAATGTAAAAATATCGTAAGTTTTTGATACGCGGACATAAGCGAAATAAACTGAAACGCATAATATTTAAATTTTTCTGATACAAAGAAACCGCAGCTAAACACTGCTTTATAAACAAAGAAATATATTCCGCAGTAGGTGTAATTCCGCATTCGCCGATACAAAGATCTGTAATCAAAATTGAATTTCACGCTTTCCATTATCAGAAGTAAGACACCAACTGTGGGTATTTCCTTCACGGCCGTCTATATTTAGTTGAAAAGTGCTAATATAATTTACACCTGGTCATAGCGCAACTGACTATTGGCTGGCGTTGCCGGAATTTTATAGTGAAATGTATAAAATTCATTAGGCAAGAAGACCTATGTTCAAGACTGTAATTACTAAGGGTTTATCAAGGGGACATTACTATACCAGTTGCCTGATGCTGAACTCACTACACCAGTGGTGTGGTCCTATCTACTTTATTTATAACAGATACATGGTCACAGGTACTCGGATAAATATATCAGTGTCTCAAGTTAGTTGTTTGGATCGCTGTGGTTACGGCGGTCGAATAACTCAGATATTTATGACTGACCTGTTGGTCTAGTGGTTGGTGACCCTGACCTGTCAGATAAATGTGGTTTCTATTGCCATCCAAGACAAATATTTGTGTATAAGCATATTTGTCTTGTACTTATTAGGTGTCGGGATGAAAATCCCTCTATATAAGTGTAATTTCAACTGTAATACAAGCTATGCCATGCCTAGTTTGCTTTGCCTTTGATGACCGAGTGTGAGGAGTCGTTGCAAAATAGTGTGCATAATAATTAAACACGTTAATTAATTAAATGAATGGCCCGTTGGTGCCCGTTGGTGTTGGTGGATGATGAGCATAAAAAATTTTTCTATATCTGGGTTTTAAAAAATCTGTTTAATTATATATTGTTCTCTTGACGCTTACTTTGGGATCTGATGACCGTGTATGGGGAGATATCCCAAGATATTATTATTATATAATAATTGAACGAGCGAAATGAAACAATTTAAAATAGAAAATGAAAAAGTATCGATTGTTTTTATATTTATGTTTGCTAATTAAGTACCAATCTATAAAAAAATATCAGTTAAAAATTATATCAACCATTTAACGGTTGTATTATTGGTTATGTGACTTTTTTCAGTGCCAGAAAGGTATGGCCATAATCTGCCACGCTGTCACCACTGTATAAATATAAAAACGCATTCCAACTCTAAGATGGCGTTTAAATTACATTACTATTATGATTCAAAATTAACCTTCAGGAATTTTACTGCCAGTCTTATTATATTTACTTGTTACTATACGACACGAGAAATTACGTGTTTCATGACACGTGCATGAAAACATCACGTACGACGTGACAAAGTATAATTAATACTAACAAAATTATCAGATAATATTATTATCAGGTCATGTCAATTCACGCCAGGTCTTTTAATAAGTAAGGAAATCAGAATGGGTCTAATGGAGGAGTCACAAGTCTCCAAAAGTGTTGTATGAAGAGAGTAATGAATGTAAAATACAGTAAAGGTATGTTAGGTTTATTTAAGATGGAGATCTATTTGATTGCCCCGTGTTATTATATTAAGCAGAATTATCTAGAATGAACGTAATATGCAGCATATTAATTACGTACAAAATAATTAACTTAACATCACGCCTGTTATCCCCGAAGACGTAAGCAGAGGAATGTACACTGCCACGTTTCACCAGTGAAGTTTACGTCCCACTATGGAATAGGTTGTGAGCCTATTGCCATATACCGTACCATATATAAATTTAATAGTGACCGACTCCAGGACCTTTCGATCGTCAGTCGCGCTTGCAACCAACACCAGAAACGAGGCATTCTGCGTTATACAGACAAAAGATAATCTAAAACCTGTTTGTATATATTAATATATACATACGCATTTTAACGTCAGCTTCCTTACGAAGTTGGCCGAGGCCACAGGATGCCAAATATTTTTGTTCCTACAAACCTACCATGCTTTTTCTCCATTCACCACTCTCTTCATACATATAATAATGTGTTTAAAATATTTAACATCATATTTTATATAAAAAAATCGCTTTACATATAGATGGACTTACAAATTGTCTCTACATGTACGTATATATAGCGGAAACCCATTCGCCGGCCACGCATAATGCGTAGAAGGACAGCGGTCTGCGACCCTGCAGCCTCAGTTTAGGACCAGTTTTCCTGCGGATGTCGACCTACGAGATTAGTCAACACTGCGACTACGTTTGCATAATGTTTAAAGCCTATTTAAATGTTATGGTTTGCTTTTATCTCGTCATTCGCTTAATATATTTCGAGTAAAGTGAATGCAAATGATAATTTGAAACATGTTCATTGTACACTATTATCAACAATTCTTCTAACGTTCCACTGTTGGACGAGTCTTATCTCAAAATGAGGGGTTAAGGCAATAGTCAACCACGCTGACCAAGTATAAGGTGGCAGATTTGACACGCCATACAGAATATTTTGGAAAACTCGTAATAAACTAAAAATTTAGCTAGGAATCCAATATTATGTAGATACTCGACCTGGAAACACCCACGAGCACTCAATTAGAAGTCGTACTTTGAAACCAGCCGACTAACGTAGAACAATATAATTATGTATTTTAAAGAAGATAGACCACGATCATAGAAAATAGAACAGGAACATAAGAGAAAGAATATAAAGTATGTAAATGTAACATCACGCCTGTAATCCCGGAACTGGTGGGCAGAGGAATGTAGCATAAATTACATTTTTATACAAGTAGGATAGAAATACATGTGCAGATGTGTCATTTTCTTTAAGAGCGTCAAAGTAATCACTGTAACCTTTACTCATAAAACTGAATGACAAACAACGCTAAAGTAATCACATAATTACAAGTAAATGCATTTTAACATAATGCGATGCAGGAAAAAGGTAATACACCGCAGGACAAAGTGCCACGACCTTGGCGTCGCGGCCGCGTCATGCAGATGACGGCAAATGCGATGATTGTTAAAGAAAATGCACACTCTACAAAAGGCATATAGTAACCATGTGGAGACAAATTTGATATGTATCGGCTTTATTCATTTCGGTTGTAGCCTGGCGATATTTAAACATTATATTTGAAAAGCTATGCCTTTCTTAAGAGCTCATGTTGCGGTTTTGATGGTATATTTGTTGGAAAATGAATTGAATGCGGTTTCAATTCAATTGCACCTGTATAAAAATTTGGTATCAACAGATTTTTTGGCTACACTTAAATTTACATAACGGCATACGGCTTATTAGAACGTAACATTTCCAATGCCCACCTATTTTACTCTAATACATAAACGTGTGTAATGTTTGAATTACTTCATTATTATTGTTATGAAATACGTTACGTGGTTTAAAAATCTCTGCCTTTTATTTTTGGCTCTATATAAAAAGATATTACAAATATGATAGTCACAAGCATGTATCTATAGGAATCTGCTCTACACTAGTCCGATGGAGACCTTCGCAATTAGAGCTTAGAGCCATAGTAAGACCGCTGATAGAGACTTTCTCAATCGCAAACATAGAGTAGTGTCTTGAGGATCCTAAATCCAGTATAACATTTTCCTTATAGTAACACCAGTTGCCGCTAAAAACTGGGCAGAACTGACAGGCTTCGTGACGCAACGCAACATTCACCGCCAACGTAACTCTGTGCTCTGATTAGAGCCCCTCTTATAAGATTACAAGTTAAAATTTTAACCAGCGATAAACTTAACAAGACGTGGCGAAACTCCAGTTTTATATTATGATCATAACGGTTTCGTAATCTAGCGCAGCTCTTCATTGCAGTGTGTGATGTGTCCGGTTTTGTTTTATGAAGGAGTAAATGTACATGTATCTATATTTGTATGTATTATATCTATATATTTAAAGCACACACATACACATCAGAAATTACAAGTGCAGGCACGCACACATCTATATAAGTATACTCAGGCGCGCTCACACACTGCTATGTACAGTATGTGAGCGTACCTGCTCATATATACATGTATATATATATATGTCGGAGTTGCATCAAGCATGAAGTGAGAGATTAATTACACGTTTAGTACTCCCATACTGGAATAATGTTCCAATATAGTACGTAAAACATAGAGTATAAACGGAAAACACAGTCATTCATGCATAAAATGATTATTTCTGCTGTCCCACCAAATTTCTTCATGAATCAAGGATTTATTCGAAAATTAGTTTATTAATAGACCATAGAAATTTGACAGTCAATGAAGGAGTTTAGAACTTTATATGAAGATTCATTTGATTTTATAATTGTAGAATGTTGAGGGTCTTAAACTGATTGAGTAATGGACTAATACTTTACTACAAGGTTTCTTCAGTTGTATGAGCACCGTAAATGTATTGTGAAACTGGCATACCAAAAATATTAAATAATATGTTTCCCAAATTAAGACTTTAAAATCATAACTGAAAATGTTGGTTGCATGGCTTTAGAATTACCTTAAAAATTTTTGCGCATCGTCACTTGTGGAAAGTCAAAGAGACAACCAAGCATTATCAGGTATTTAATATTTTGTTTTACTTTCTCTCTCATGCAAAAATATTTAAAAATCTCAGATCGAGCTTACAATGGTCGATTGTACATCTTAACAGATCACAATGTAAACTTTCGCATTCACTCCTTACAATGTATTGTAAATTGTAATAATTAAGATGACTCTGTCAAATAAACTTCGAACAGTTGTTCAACATATTATCCCATACATCATGCAATATCTGATTTAATTGCACTCGTGTCAGCAAGTTCTAGAATGGCTTGTATTCTGAAATGACTCGACAGTTGATAATAAGGCATCAGATAGTCTAAAAAATATAATTATTCCTAGTGCATGATCTTCCAATTTAAGTACAGTTTAGTTCAAACAGATGTTTAATGATTTCAATTTTAAAAAATATTTTTATCGAGGTATTTGAAATCGATAAAATTTTATTGTGTGTCACCACACATTTTAAAAGATAACTATGTATATAAATTAAATAAATAATAAAGGTAATGACTATTTTTAGCGGATAATTTATGTTTGTTAAATATAGAGCCCGATGTAATTGTAATTGGACGTATAAATAAGTATTCTTTGCTGGATGAGTTTTTCTGTATAATTGTAGGATTTTAACTCATATTACCAATACATACAAACAAATCTAGTATTAATAATTACTACATATACGTTTTTAATAAAATCTTTGAACACGTTTTACCAATTAAACTACAAAATTTTAGGTGTTACCCATTTTTCATACAAAAGACATCAACGCGATATTAAACCACTGAAAAGTTACTTTACTTTCTACTAAAACCAATAAAACTTGCTAATCTTTTACACAATGTTATCGTTTAAGAATATCTTATGAGATAATAAACAGGTGTATGCATCAATTGCCGTTACGTAATCGTTGAAGTGTATAGACATTAGCATGCAATTTCTAAATTTAATAAATTCTATATGAAGCTGTCTGTCGACTAAACAGTTACGTCTTAAAATATTAACCTAGACAGTTGTTGTATAGATGACCATTAGTGGAAAGTATTCACGAGAGTTTCTATGCGTTAAATTTCATGACAGTTCGTCTGCCCCATCGCTATTGATCAAAACAAACATAGGTGTGTTTGTTTTGATGAATGGTATCTTGTAAGTTTAAAATCTTAAGGCATGTTCATCCAAAGTTTGAACCATAGCCTATTTTTAGCATACCTAAATCTCGAATAAAGCGTTATCCAGCTGTGGTGCATTAGTAGCTTAGCAGCCTTATAGTAAAATATCATAATTTCCTAAACACAGCGATTGAACCTTTCACTGCGAAACCTCCAACGGAAGGCTAAAGGTCACTACGTACTAACTGTACGTGAGTTTCGCTGGCCACGAGCGTAATATTCCGTGCCTCTTACAACCTGAATTAGTAGAGTCTACATAATTTATTAATAAATCCATTCAATATTATGATACTAGTAAAACCTCGTGAACAAAATACAAGCATGATACTTTTACGCTAAGTAGAAACCACTTGTTACTTTAAAGATACATACATACATACATATCATCACGCCGGGTCCCTTGCGGGGTAGGCAGAGAGCACCGAGTGCCAAATAGCTCTA
>DWTO01004797.1:0-11225 GCA_018244755.1 Jemadia pseudognetus
TCACACTCCCACGTTTCGTCAGTTCCGCTTACGTCCTACTATGAAATAAGGTGGTGAGCCTATTGGCATACATCGGGCACATTTGCAGACTCCGAACCACTACTAAAAAATCTAAATTAGAAAAATCCAATAGTGCTCAACCCGGGATTTAAACCCAAGGCTTTTCGATCGGCACACGCGCATGCAACCAACACGACCAACGAGGCAGTTAATTCAAATATCATTTATTCAAAATTTGTTCATTACAACATTTTTTGCACGTCAAAATGAAACTACCACCGCATCGGAAAATGCCTCGGTATCGAAAAGAAGCGGCGAAAAAAACTCCATAGGTTTGCTACTGCATCTTTTTAAAATAAGCACTTATTTTAAAATATAAATTAAAATTTTAAGGCTTAGGACTATAGCAACTCATTTCCAAACGTCTATGTCTTACATGTAATCTGCAATTTTATTCCCAATTAATACTCCCAATAACACTTTAATTCCCAATAACAGCTTTATATGTCACATGTTAATAAACTTTGTATAGATAGCTTACTTTGTGCCACGCACCAAATATCTGTTTACACTAACTGCCTAACTTGAAGCTATTAAGTCAAGACAGGTTCCGTGGAGCTTCTCCTTACGTGTGTGTTCAGGTTTTGTCTTAAAACACAAATTTGAATTTCCAAACGAACGTTCAACCATTTGATATTAATAAACACATACATAGAATGGTGTATAATTTTGTGGACGATTTAAGGTTCCAGGCTCACCTCCCGTTCCATGGGACATGTAATAAAATTAGGAAAACGTGCTATAGTAACTTGATCATCTACCCTTAAGGAGACAGGCGGGATGTTATATTATAATACAAATATAAATCGTTTTATCTGTACGTAATACTATAGAAGCGTTAAGCGATAGAGTCATAATATGATCACATTTAGCAAACTAAGTAGTAAGTATTGAACAAGAGACCTATTTTGAAGATTTATTAATTTTATGTGTTTTGAATTTATTTGACTGTCTCGTTGGTCGTATTGGTTGTAAGTGCGACTGCCGATCAGGAGGTTCGATTCACAGGTCGGGCACTACAGATTTTTTTTTATTTAAACTTTCTAGTAGTGGCTCGGAGTGTGTATTTGTGCCCGGTGCATGGCAATAGGCTCATCACCTATTCCATAGTGGGACGTAAATGTAAGTGGTGAAACGTGGGAGTGTTCCGCACTCCTCTGCCTACCCCTTCGGGGTAACAGGCGTGATGTTACAATTACGATAACTAGGGAGCGTTAGAATTATCCTCTTTGGCCTACTCCTTCGGGAAAATACCGGGATGATGTTCTCTATCATCCGTACGAAAACTCAAAACCATCCTTCGATCATCCAGAACATCGTAATTGAAAGTGGTTGCCCTGACAAATAGCGTTTCACCTCAAGGGTGACCTGGGGGTGCTGGACGCGTGGATGAATGAAACATGACGTTAGATCCGACGCAAATCACGGACATTCGTCGGCACATCCCTCTGCGGGTACATAGCTTAGCAATCTCCGGGGAACTGCATAAAGATGTCTTAGTATATATTTACCGTACATCAATTTAAGTTCATCTATCACGTGAACGTAATTTTTTAATAGAGAGATACAAATGTGAATAGATTCTTGCTTAAAAAGACAGAATGAAATCCTTCGTATACCTATCAGTAATGGCCATCTAAAGTAAAGTTTAAACCACATGTATTTTTATCTGTACTAAAGGAAAATTATCTAAATGAACATATTTTCTTTTCATTTTATAACATTTGCAAAGTGAATTTAATATTGAATGCTCATGGTAACAATCAAATACCAAGCCCATTATGATATAACCGTGTCATATCTGAAATCGATTCGGATACAAACAAAACAGGGGCGTCGACAAAAGGCTTATCACAATATTACGTAACCATTAAATATACAAATTGAGATAAACATTATTACCCAGAATTCCCTCACTGAATAACTCCTTCAATTGACAATAACCTTGAAAGTGTCAGTAGGTCGTAATGGCGGGCCCCTGTGACAAATAGCCATCCCCCAATGGTAATCCCCTAGGCTCTTGAAGGGGCATCAATAAATCAAACTTGCCACAAGAGAAACTCAAATCTCGGTCATTCGTTCCGTGATCCCGTTGTGTGTACACAGCTTAGTATCTCCTTGCGATGTGAACTCCGCATTATACAATTTCCAGCTTATATTTTAGTCTCTACCAATCAGAAAGTGTACATCGGAATTATTGCATGTACAGTTATTCCCCAAACAGAGCCCACGTGAGAATTTTACCAAAAATCAAAGTAAAAAGTACTACATACTCGTAAATATCAAGTGTTAGATCAATTAAATAGAGATACTCGTATCGTTATCATGTTTGCTAATTGAAAATCGAACCTTGAACCAGGAACAGTGCAGTAAACCGGCGTAGCTGTGCATGTAGGTCGTGTAAAGACACATTTAATTATTTAAGACTATTCGCAAAGGTACTAGTTTGTATGGCAATATGCTCACCCGCGATTCAATGGTGGGACGCAAACATAGCTCGTGTAACGTGGGAGTGTACTACACTTCGCAGCCATCTCTTCCAGTCCTGAGGTTGTTTCTTTTAAAGACTTTTCTCGACAATAAAAATATCCGAACAATAAAATATATATTGAGCTTTGTACGTCACGGAATGTTAGGTAAACGTATATAATATTTACGTAACATAACATTCGAGTTCTTTGCTATTTTTAGGTTCATTAACAACACATTTTTATATCTTACGATAAAAAAAATATTTTATTTGAATATGGAACACGTACGTCATCATACCGCTCTTAGAGTTATTTCAGTCATAAGATAAAATAATCCCCTTCTAAAGGTGTAAAGGTTGCCGCCAGTGAAAAGAAAATTTAAGAAGCTGTCAATATTATGATATATTCAGTAACTGTGTATGCGCGGTTTATTTGATATCGTAAAAATAGCGCTGAGCCCCCATCACTACCACACCTTTATACAATTGTATGAACAATACAAACGAACCCTAGTTATTTAAAACATTATTATTATAACGTCACAACAGGTCCCTTATAGGTTAGGCAGAGAGCGCTGTTATTTAAAAATACATAAAAATACGTACTATCAACAAATAAATGAATCGTCTATACAGGTAGCAACTGACTTACCTGTAATCTACCCTCACGCCTTATACACTTTTGTATGATTGTATGGAATACATGAAGAACACTAGTTATTTATAAATAGTTTATTATTCACCCCGTGTTTCTTGGTGGGAGATATAAAATAACTGATGAATTATGGATGTGTTTTACACTTATCCGCCTACCTCTTCGGGTAAATGGCGTGATGTTATATTTTATTAAACACCAATACAGAAAACGAAAATAGATACCAAGCCTTCAACCAACCCACAGTGGATTTAACGTCTTAAAAAATATCACGATCATTCCATTTACGTTATTGCATTTGACTCATCTCGCTAAGGATGATTATGTTTTAGTATAATGGGAACGAGTATTACGGGAATTTTTTATTTCATCAATTCCCCGGGAACGCTTTGAGGTGCCTGCGGTGGATATAAGTAGGCTTTCAAAGGGAATTGATCTCATTTGCACCCTTGTTGACGAGTGTCGCGCCATCGTACACTTTGCGTCAGACACAGCCTCTCAATTTCAGATTGGAATTTAATCGGGCGCTATGAATTATTAATTCGAATAGGTGTATATTACATTCTCGGGCAGCGATTACGCGTAACGTACCTCGAGTGTCATTCACCAACTTATAAGGTAATTATAATAATATAATAATATAATATGTAAGTTAAAGGTTGAAACCATGGCAGGTTTCTAGTTATATTTGGGACTCGATGTCCTCTCTCTCCCCCGAAAGGGACCCGACGCGACAAAATATATAACTACAATAATTATTATAATGTTCGTTTTTGAGTATCACATTTTCAAATAGTGTTGATAATGCATCAAAATGTCACTGTCACTGTGTCACTGTAGAGAACGCAAACATAAAGAAATGAATAATTAATACACAAAAAATTACTGAATCAGTTGCATCCCCCATTATACTACCGTGATAGACAACTGGGGGCGCAACCCTCGAGTGCACGGGGCGAATGTAAGTGGGTATTTCAGAGGAAAGTGATCCCATTTGCTCCCTTCAGCTCTTCGCGATGTAGAGTTTCATATTGATGCAAGAGTCCCTACAGTATAAACCGCCTTTATTAAATCCATGTGTCACTTCACTAAGTCAATTAAAGTTTGCTCTTTCACAAGATATGAATTAAACTGAGTGACGACATTTTAAGGTAACATCGAGCCTGTATTGGTAGTGGGGATAGGCAGAGCAGTCAGTACTCACACATTTCACCAATTAGCTTATAAGTTCCGTAACAATAAGAATCGTAGATAAATCTGATACAATAATCTTACATCATTAATTCCCGAATGTATCTTTCTAACTTCATCTACACTCATAAATATTAATTACTTTTGTATATACATACATAAAAGACAACTAAGCAGCCTGTATAATACAAAAACTTGAACATATGATACAAGCCGCTTATGAACCGAAAAATAACGAGACGGCATTAAGAAATAATATTCAAAGGGAACACAACATGGCAAGGACACGAAAACCTTCGAAAACAATCTTACATCCACCCTGATTTAGTACATGACGCTCCCAAAGGAAATATAAATACGGTATTGAAATATCGCATTATGTATCGAAATCCCTCTTTCCCAGTCATATGAAAGCGTCCAGTCTGAACTGGTCTCCTTCCCCGCCTCCTGCTCGAAGAGTTTGTTCACAGCGGGGGTTTATTGTCAGGATACGTGCAGGTCAGGTATGTTTGGTGGACCTAAACGTGCGATGGGTCTAACGTACTTATAAATGTGAATATTTATAACGTATTAGCTGGAGCTCGCTCCTGGCGAATCTTGAGTCGCTTGTGTGCAGGGAATGCATTTGATCATGCCTGTTTACTGACGTGTCTTTGCTCTGAAATGTTAATATGCATATTCATTTGCACTTATGCAAATGATATATTGCATGTACCTCAATGCTGGGTATGCGATCCAGCGTGGGAATTATGGGCAAAAACACCTTACGAAAGGCCTATGTCCAGCAGTGGACTTGGCTGAAGATAATGATGGCGATGACTCGGCAATGACTAAACAAAGTCATAGATTTTTTTTTATAATCAGACACGAAATTGATAGATGCTTGCATTCACCATACAAATATTTGTTATGGGTAGGAATCGAACCCGCGACCTTCGGCTCAGGAGTTACGTTCTCTAGCCCCTGAACCAATGGGATGGGAAACAAAAAATACATGTATTAAAAGATAGTAGAAACACCCTAAGTACATCCGGCAGGCAATATGAACCATGTTGAAATTCAGTCTTGCAATACGATCATCCCACACATTATTTAATACGTCTAAATTATACCTAATCTTATAACCTCTGCTTCCCTGCGTTCTACTTGATTCGCAATTTAGCATCTTAATATTATTATTTCAGCTACATTACAGATAATCTCTCGAGTTTAAGAAGGCGGTCTTAAATGCAAATTATAAATGTTTATATAAAGAGTTCAATTTATATTCTAATTCGATGGCTTGCCGCTAGAGGGCGCGTATCGTCAATGATAGCCTCTAACTAAATGGAGCGGAGCCGAGGAAAGTTCAGTCAATAAACCACAGTATTAACTTAATTCAGATCAACGATATTGATATGGGAAAAAAGGATGAACGTAACATCACGCCTGTAATCTCCGAAGAGGTAGGCAGAGGAATGCAATACACATACGTACACCCTTCCCACTATGGAGTAAGCAGCCTATTGCCATCCACCGGGCACATTTCCGATCTACGAGCCACTACTAGAAAATCTAAATCAGAAAGATCTAGTAGTGCCTCACCCGGGATTTGAACTCAGGATCAGAACTCAGAACGTGCGTTTAACTATTACTAGTACATTATATTTTTAAAACCCAGGTAGCTTCAACTCTCATCACTACCGTACATTTCACGATTTATTATTTTCGTCCCTTATATCGAAATACCATGATGAATACAAAATAATTGTCGTTCACGATAAAATAACATGACCATGGTAAAATATACATAACATAACAACACGTCTATATTATCCCGTAGGGTTAGGCAGAGGAGTGTGTTACTCTCCTATGTTTAATCATTTATATTATACATCCCATCACCGAACAGGGGGTGAGCCTATTGCCATACCCCGGGCACAAATCCCTACGCCATATCACTACTTTGAATTTCGAGTTAGAAAAATTCAACAATATGAAATATACGTACCGATAGCCATCATTATTATAATATGGTGCCTATACTTCCTTCAACATTTCTTTTACTTAAGCCGATGGTGCGTGATAAAACATTAAAAAGTACATATTTACTTTAATGGATTTTATATCGGTAACAACCGTCAGATTTATATTACGCGTAGATATGTAAAACAAATATCTAAAAATGGAAACTGTGTTATTCTACGGCAGTATTATTTAAATTGAAACAACCGCGGCGCTTTATCAGTGAATAGATAATACACGTCGATAGCTGGAGGAATTTGGGTTTAGTCACTATGTGGCGCAACGATAATGTGCTTTGAATATTTGGTAAACATGTTACATTCTTTTTTTGTTTAAATGTTTTTTTCATATTAGGACTTTCATTTTCTTTTTTGAGTCGGATTTAGCCAAGCAAATAGTATAGGAATTAGAATTAGAAATTCATCATCATCAGCCTATTGCAATCCACTGCTGGACATAGGCCCCCACTGAGTTGTTATGGCCATAATCCCCACGTTGGACATGCGGGTTGGGGATCGCAGATATACCTAATTACTTTATGTTACATGAGTAAAAAATAAAACGCCTAATTTACAATAATTTTTATATTTATTCAAAATATCTGCCTAGAAATAAAAAATATATAAGTTATGTTCGACACATATGCGTAAAATCTATAAAGAAGTACCTAGATTATAACGAGGCGGCTTCACAAATTTATTCGTAGAATACATTTAATTAATAATAAAAATAAATATATCTTTTTCGTTTATTTGCGCCAAGTGTATGAAATATTAAAGAAACAAATATTATTAAATAAATTAAATTATTAAATACATTAGATAAAATAATAAAATTGTTCCTTGTGCAATTCACACATGTGACTCATATTCTTGACTCAAATAGTCAACATACGTCTAAATATGTAGATAAATTCACTCTCAGAAGCAAGACAAATTTTTAAATTCATCACATAAATATTAACGCAGAATCGGTATCGAACCCACAACCGATTCAGCAATAGATAAAATACAACGTACGTACATATTTAAAATGCGCAATGAAATAAATGCAAACTTGAAATAACTGCAATAATTTTGTAATAACTGTCAATAATTAAAAAAATAACCACACTATAAACAATAACTGTTCTGTAAGAACTAGTTATACTTTTAACAATAACCGCACTGTAAATGAACATAGTAACGATTGAATATAACTCACTGCAATAGCGAAAAACATGTGATGAAATATGAACGCTGACCACGAATCCTCTACATTGTACAATGATCTCCAAGGCCTTGTAAATCTACCTTTATTTCACCAGTGTAGTACATCGATAATGATTATGAATTGATCTTACATATTTTATTCTTAAAAGAAACACATGTCTAATAGTGGAATAGATTAATAGTTTAACTGATGATGAAATAAATCAACTGATGAGTCGAAACGCAAATAATTTAATGCTAAACTCACATATATTAAATTGTCACGTCAAACTCTCATAACAATATTAGGTACACGATTTCCTTCACAATCTTACACAATTATACCTTGATTTCAATCAAATAATTATTTACAAATTATTGTGTCATAGTTAATAACTTGAATAAATATATACGAGTATGTATAACAGCGGGACAATAATATTTCTCAGTATCCCAATATTTGCCTCAATTTAGTTTCAAAAGATGGATTTTTTAATTCTTCACTAGTATCACTGGCTGCTTCTGGTGAAAACTCATATGTATTACTATTCATTTTAATTGGCGTCCCATTATCTTGGCCGCCAGGGGTGTCGTTATTGGGCGCAGGATCGCTTCCAGCGTCGTTTCCGTTATCATTGTCATTCCCGTTGCCTTCGGGAGCCAAAGTTGTCGTTGTCTCTTCCTCAGCTGGTATAGGAGTATCTGTTGTAGTTTGTGCTGCTGCTGATGTTTCAGTTGTCGTTGTTGTTGAACTGGCTTTTAACTCATCGAGCTCTGCGCTTAATCTATTCCTTTGTCCCGCGATTGCTAGCGTTGAAACGAATAGACAAAATGAGAGCAGTACGAGGAAAACTATCATTTTGTTATTCAACATCCAGCTCAACGTCCTGTCTAAATAATATTTAAATCTACTCATTTTGATAGTTTAACTAGAACGGACTACGAAAGGTGGCAGTGAAGTGGCCCCTAATGTTATAACAAATGCGCAACATACCAATCTATTTCAATGCTATCGATACCAGTTTATCGATGGTAGCAGATAAAATGTTATCAGTCGATAACGCTGCCGGCTACAATGGTCTTAACGTTATTAATATTAGAGTCGAATTTTACGCGACAATTAAAATACGTTAAGGATAATACTGATAAAAATATTGCCAATAAAACCCTAACATTTTAGTAAGTCCTGATTTCAACATATATCATTCATCATTTCAAATAAATTAAATAAAAATAGTTGAACCCTTCAAAGAAACTTCAAACATTTTGAAATAGGGTTTGACTAATACCTCACTGTCTAAAACTATATATCTGCGCTGGCAACCCAGCATTTTTAAATTGCACATAAATATCATTTAAAATGACAACGAATACAACCACCATGCAAAATATATATAAGATAAGTATCTTTGGCGACTAAAAGGTCCAATACGGGATCGGCATTAGCTAATATTACAGACTTATTATATTAGTAACTGCCATATATAAAAAAAACCACCTGAAAAACCAGTACCAGGCCAGTAAAAATCATGAAAAAAAATTATTGAAAATTATAGCAATTAAATTTTATATCCCAAGTAAAATAGTGCGTTTAGGCTACGGACTTGGCGTACGTTCTGCCGTGCGCTTCGGTTTCATGCTTCGTTCAACATGAGAATCTAATTAAACTGCGCGGATATAATCCTCAAAGGCGAACGCTTCGAGAATTTTTCTAGGGAAACATTTCACCGGAATGTCTATTGTCTCCTGTTCAAACAAAGTTATTTCGCGCCCCGATAAACAGTTTAGCTGTAATCTTTAAAAAAAACAACGAAATGAAACATAAATACAAAATCGAATTCTGTATCGGCAAGCCTCGGGGAAATCATCTACAGACGAAATGTCACCCTTGGTTGCGTGTGTCGGTGCAAATATGTTTTATTGACGATTGGAACTTTGATCTCCGGACTTTTAATGCTGATTACTTTTCATACATAAACGTAATATGAAACAGTAGGTACTTGGGGCGATGACAAAACGGAGAAATTGATGTTGAAATCTTCCAATATTACCGAAACTTGAAACGGGGATTTAAAAAAAGAGCGCAAACTCCAAAATTGGTTTCCACCGAAACGTGCGTGCGTACATAAACCACAATGTGGAAGGTATCGAATTAAACTTAACGATTGTTTTATTACCGCGACGCTTTTATTACGGCACGGGCGTTTGAATTGTAAGTAATCCCTCGTCAGATATAAACGTTAGGGACACACAGAATGGTGTTTTTTTATGGATTGTGAACCATTTATTCGTTTTACACTTGAACATACCGGCGATAAATTTTAACGAGAAATTAATGATAGATTGAACATCCCGTAATAATTATTAAGGACTATAAAAACAGAAAATATTTGATGAAAACCCAATCCAGTTTTAAAAGACAAAATTCTGCACAGTGCTATAACAATTTTGAAGTTTAAAGGTTGGCTTAGTCAGAGATTTTCCAAGCTGTCTTATGTATATACACACATAAGATCTATTTGAACTTTACAAAATCATGAACTAGCCTCTAACCATATTTTTCGATGTACATACAATTACAATTAATCATCGTCAGCGGTCTATTTAAGTTCACTGTTGGACATAGACCTTCTCTGAAGGGATTTTGCCCATAATCCCGACGCTGGGAATACGTACGTGCTGCTGCCCGTAAGTGATTAGGGCAGGTAGCCGTGCCCAGGTAAACTACGCCATACTACAAAATAGAATTTATTTAACACCCAATTATACCATGTTAGGTAATCTTTAGATCCCACAAATGTAGAGTTTTCTTAATCTAAATATTTACTAATATTCAGTTAAAGTTTGGAGATGCCTCTAGTAAAATTTAATGTTTTTTTAAATAACAATCTACATCCTAATATATTCAAGTCTCACAATACTTTGAACGCACTGCAAAATACAAAAATATTACGTTCAAATTTTCGTTTATTTTATCTTTCTGAAAATTTGTGCACTACAATTATACATACCCAACTGTTTTATCAGTTCATCCTATTCTCATTGAAGCGTTAAATAAGAAATTATCATTTGATAAGCTCCTGTGTATATACGAAATTGTGTACATAAGTCTTTCACTTATTTTCTATGTATTAAATCTTGTATACTATAATGATAAGAAACCGATACAAATAAACTTCATTAATATATTCAATTTATAACAGATTGGCTTTCATAACCACTGTTTTCTTTATGCTTTGTAGTAGTGTATTAGAACTCGGAGCGAGTGCCTAATCCTGTCCCGGCATTTCGCCTGTAAAATTAAGATAGGATACAATTTAATCTCTTGAATGAGAGCCAACTTCGGGACGCGTCTGAATCAACAGATCTAACAATGTAGCGGTTATGAGCATCTTACTGGAGGAATACTGCGTACTGTGGTTTTGTCTTGTGTCGTATTAAAAGATGAGCACAAATACGTAAAATGATAGGTACCAAAGAATGCGATTAATGTTTTCGGAAACCAATGTATGAGACATTTTGGTCCATTAATTAGATGTGACTATCATTCTCCTCGCAATTCTGGAGATAGTTTAAAAAGCAGATGAAGCGTGGGCTGTTGAAGGTACAGCATCGTATCCAATACATATGTCGGGGCTTTCTCAGCCGTATTAGT
>DWTO01004798.1:0-11224 GCA_018244755.1 Jemadia pseudognetus
TATGGATATACAGCTGTAACTTTACACGACACTACCACAACTATTTGCTCATAGGTGGATAAATTAAATTATTAATATTGCTGCTTGGCGAGTACCAGGTACCTAAACTTAAATATTATTATATTCGATAAGAGTTTACATAGACAATTTTCTTTTCTGTTCTGCATTGTGTCATGTATGTCTATAATTATAAGTAGGTACAACTTTTATCGAAATTATAGCGTTTACAAAAACACAAAAATTTGTGTCCGACTGAAACTGGTTTTTCAGCCGAAACCGAAATCGAAACGGAACTTTCGGCCTCGCTCTGTTTCGGCCGAAACCGAAAATTACTTTTGGTCGGTCACTAATAAGAATGTTACAGTAGGTACCTATTGTATATTGTGCAATGTACTACTATTACTATAAAGAAATGTTCTAGGGACCACAATTCTGCGATAAAGGTTTTCTGATGACGAGTTTAGTTCCCTCGGAAACCCTGATGGTGGATAATGTTAAAGGCGCGTAGAAGCGGTGGCCGTACGCGCGCAGTGCGACTTGCGCTAAACCGCGCAACATGTTGTACATATGTACATTGATTGCTTAACGTTTCACTTACTAAGTATTGCGCTGTACACAAATGTCCAGTTAGGACAGCCATGCCGTCATTTAGTCCATTTTTCACACACAAATTTTTTAAAAGTAGAGTAGAATAGAAATTTGTTAGTATTATTTTTAAAGAGGAGTAATATTCGCTAGTGAGATCTACTTCAGCCCTGAACATCCCGCACCGACACACAAGGATAACGCGAGACACCCGCTCACGAGTAAATCTCGTGAAGTTCGATACATCTGGCAATACTACCAGACATTACCTAACACAAGCCGGTAAGAAAATATTTTATCAATGTAAATAGTAAATAACAGTTAAGGACATTTTTGTAAAAAAGTTAAATATATAAAATAAGACTTACGTAAATAACGGACCTCCTGTATCGTCTTCTGAAATCCACACATCAGAAAATTCACTTATAATCAACGCACTTTATTATCCACTATCTACCCACTGAACACTCCAAAAGAACTTAGAACATTGTATTTGTTTAGTGATTTTTCCAGTCGTGTAATATATATAACTCACTGTTATATATGTGACAAAGTACTAAACTGATGAATTGTATAACATTATATTAAAACTGAAATGTAGATAAAAATGCTGCGATTATATTTGGCGCGCAAATCGAAATCCAAAATGTCCGCTCACTGCGAACTGACGAGAGGCAAAGACACACACTGATACTGCCGCGCAGACTCCGCTTGTGGGTCACCGCCTACAGTCTGCAATGAGATCATAAAGCTGTTTCGAACATAATTTACACTTGAACGTATCTGTGCACCTAGCACAGCCTTTGCATGCTAAATAGACACCTTAGGTACGCTGATAATTGACTATCAAATGTATGTACCAATTACAGATATATTTAATATTAATTATTATTTAACCAGAAAATGAATACATTTATTATCTTAAAACTTGTAATAATAAATGTAATAATAAAATGTGACTGCCTCGTTGGTCGTGTTGGTTGTAAGTGCGACTGCCGATCAGGAGGTCTTGGGTTCGATTCCTGGATCGAGCACTATAGAATTTTTCTAATTTAGATTTTCTAGTAGTGGCTCGGAGTCTGGATTCTGGAGTCTGGCAATAGGCTCACCACCTATTCTATAGCTGGACGTAAACGTAACTGGTGAAATGTGGAAGTGTTCTACACTCCTCTACCTACCTCTTCGGGGATAACAGGCGTGATGTTACGTTTTGTAATAAAATGTGCCAAAAAATTCGTTTCGTGCAGCTAATGTTTTGTGTGTTTGTAATTACTCTGGAAATTAAGCAATAAATACGTGGCCGTGAGATGGTGACTTCATTGTGGTTAATACTCGAAGAATGAATGACCTAACTGTTTGCAACGAAATAATATTGTTCATACGTCCTTTTGCTCTCTCGCCAAGTTTATTTCGTCTCCTCCATATGTCGAAATATTTACTTATTTCTTAAAGTTATATAGCTCAAGTTTACAAAAATCCGAACTCAAGTTACATCGTGATTATAAGTCGATTAATTCATTCTCACTACGTGACGTCATGATGGTGTTTCCAATCATAGAGTAAACGGCCCAATTAGGAGATAGGAGATAATTAGATACTTATTCCTAATTCTTTATGAGAAATAATAAAGATCTCAAACCATAATTAGCTCAGACACCACAGGCGATCATACCAGTCCTTAGGTGTAGCAATGCATCTGTGAGTTCTGTCACAAATTTCAAATAGCATGAATTTTAACCTAGTGCTCGACTACTAGCTGTACTTGTACTAACTACTACACGCAATGTTATATTCCTATAAACAGTTGTATTTTTGTAATTATATCAATAAAAGTCGACCAACCAAATATAGGGTAGTAATTATAGACCGACACGAAGTAAACTAATTGACAACAACAGTCCATTCCTACAGGTCTATTCGAATTTGGGGACTGTGACTGTTCTGCCGGTATCTTAACATTAAAAAAGGCAATGTATGTACATATACATGCTTCTAAATAATAATGAACAGGCAATTATTTTGTATCCGATTTGTACGTGAGCGGAGTCAGAATGCATCCCCCGACCCCGTGCTGAGAATGCTGAGATACAGGCGACTGAACCCGGCGCTGGTACCGCGCCGTATGGCGTCGTCTGCCGAGACACACGCAGCGTAAGCTGCATTTCCAGCGTGGGGATTGTGGATATACGTAACCCCTCAGGGGAAGCCTATGTCCAGCAGTAGACTGCAATAGGCTGGTGGTGATTTAGTTATTCAATGTAGACAGATATTATAAAATAAGCAATTTTGAGTAGCAATTAGGAATATTTTATTAGTCAAACAACTTTTAAGATTACACGACGACTGAATTTACATTCATGGAACAAAAATAAATGAACAATGTTAGTTAAAAATTATAGCCACAAGTTCGCCATCAATTTGAAATAATTACAAATACACAATAGGGCCGCCTGCACTCTAAGCGGTGTCGTTGTCGAACACAGAGCCACCTAGCGGCATGTACTCGAACAGCACCGCCTTTCGCTCGTAGCCGCAGCGGAAGAGGTTCCACGCGACGTCTTCGGGTGTGTCCCCGGGCTGGTCTGCGCAGTTCTCCAACATCTGCAATTAAAGTCGGACTTCATAGTTTTATTTTATTGCGCGCATGTTACGGAATCATTAAATAGTTGAGAACTCTATTTACCAGCCTCTTAAAAAGGCAGTTTATAAGCTATAAATGAACGATTATTATATTCAAGAAGCAAAGCGCTTGCGACGAATAAACGGGCGGATGACAAATGCCATAGTTCACTAGCTGTAGCTGTAGACACCGGCAGCTCCACTTGGCCACGTCACTTGGCGCTTCTAGAGCCGACACTAATCTAACCAGGGCATAATCTTCTACTTATATCTCTTTATTACAACTGCAAGATGTAATACAACAATCATATAGTTACACGAACCTTAGTTGCGTTTTTGCCATCAGCCCTATTTCCAAGTTTAGCCATCAACGCAGTCTTGTGCAGCTTGCCGTCCTTCGTGATCAACTTACATTTGAGCAAGACACAATATACGTGCTTCCTCAGAGCAGGCTCGTCCACCAGCTGGCCGTGCAGCAGAGACTCCACGAGCTTAGGGTCCACTTGCGACTCCGCTAGGCACTGGCCCGAGTGAGCGCGGAACATCGCTCTCTCTTTTTTGCCCAGCGTCTGAGAGCGCGAGGAAACAAGCAAACTTATAAATATGTAACATCGAACCATCCTCGTTGTTGATTATTGTCTAATAACAAGTAACTGGTATTGTCATTGTTACAGACTTAGAAACTTTGTACTTTGTTACAGTAGGTACTTACAAAATAATTGAGAGTTTTAGTGCATGCAGTGTAGCAATTATGTATCAAAAACGTTTTTAAACAATAAACAGACCTTCATTACAATCACCAGCCCGTCTGATCCCCTCGCTGGGGACGGACTCTTGTGAATGATCTTCACGCTGTGCTCGGGGATTGCAAAACACGGCTTTTAGCACTCGCAAATAGAATTTAGAAATTAATTAAAGAAATACTAATTTTCCTATTTTTTTAGCTAGCCTAGGTATATAAACAGCCTATACCTAGCGCCAATGAAATGTTCTCAAAAATAAAATTCAGCATCATTAACGTCTTCGTAATCTTGAAACATACAAATAAATATAAGTTGAATATAGTAGGTACACCATGGACAAACTTACAACACAATCCTTACATTCTGCGTTCGCTTGCAAACTAGAGTGCGCCGCCAGCGCCGCCAGCGCCGCCACCACCAATATGTGGATCATGGTCACTGTGGATCCTCAATATTTTCTTCAGCAGTGAATTGTTGGATCGTTTAACTATCAATATTAACGCTTTGATCTCGATTGCTTCAGTTTCACGACGGTTATATGATCGAATCCTTATTAAGTTGAATATGAGAGCCAAAATGATCTTCGCTGCTCAGTAATTGGCATGTAATTTCGTGCGCTAACCAATCTGCAATTATTTTGTTTAAGCTTCCGTTAGGTTGCGGAGGACGTGACTCAGTTGCTCTCCTTATGGCAGACACAGCGGCAGTAGCAGCAACAGAGCAGCCAGCGGCACCCGCAGCAGCGCCCGCAGCGACATTCGCGCGCGCATCGCTTCTGGCGCCGATTTATACGCGCGCGCATCCTGGAGCGCACCGCCTCACTACCACGGTATCGCAAGCTCGGCAGCGGCGCGAACTTGATAATTGCTGGTCTGGAGTTACAGTTAGCTAAGTGTCGACTTGCCTGTAGTCTTAATAATCACTAGTTCCTAACGTACCAAAAAGTAGAGGAAGTACCTGCATTAGAAGTCAGATACTGTTGTTCGCGAAGGCAATCCTAAGAATTTAATAATTTCTAAATGTCATGTACCTACATTTATGAAACCGTAAATGATGTTTTCAAGACTCTACTCATTATTTTAACCAAATGTCTAGTGTCATTAAATGAATATTCTTTCTATATCTATCACAATACAAAGTAAAAAACTTTCATAGTGTTGGCATCCCGTAGCGGCTATCTTGTTCGTCATAACCGTGTTATGAAACTATACTTTGTAATTCAGTATGTTAAAAGCAGAACGAATCATTAATAATAATTCTAAATAAGATGTGAATTCAAACGAACAAATCGGGGACGCTATCGTGGTAGCGGCGGAACAACGTGAGCCGGCACAATGCGACGGGTGTTTGTTAAACAAGACGCGGACGAGCGGTCACAACAGCGTTCGCTCATTCTCCAAATATTCACATCCCGCGCGCATATTTACGGTAGACTGGGTACGAAAGTGCCAGGGTACGGTAGTGACAGTCGTAATAGTACCGAACTTACAAAGAATGCCAGGGGTGTGTAAGGGGAAAAACGAGCGTCTTGCGGGTCTGAACGTGTTTCACAGTATCGGCTTAGCCAGCGCGCGACGGTCACGTCAATAGAGGCCCTCCTTGCTTTTTGAGTTTCAAAAGTAAGTATTTTTATTCGATTTACTTAAATGATTGTTGTTATGTATTTACAGATACAGAAATGGTTTATTTTTTTAATCATTAGCGAAACTATAATGATTAAATAGAGGTAGTTGCTTTGTATGTACTTTATATAATATTGCCGTAGTGATTTTAGTTTCGCGAAAGCGTACATTGGGTACGGTTGTGACAGTTTATTTGGGTACGATTGTGACAAAATTAAAATGTGGTTTTTTGCTTATAGATGCCAAGGATACGTTTGAGGAAGACCGAAAGAGGTCGATCTATGATAAGTCAATAAGAAGAAGCTTATGAAGAAGTAAAAAGAGGAACATCGTTAAGGAGAGCTGCAGAAATGCACGAAGTTAATCGAATGTCTTTTGTGCGGTACATTAGAAAACGCTATAAAGCTGGCGCATACAATGATACAAGCAGTATTAGCATGGGGTATGTTGCACACAGAAAGTTTTCACTGAGGAGCAGGAACAAGAACTATCAAAATATATAGTGCAAGCTACTAGCCTTTTCAGAGCAGCAAGCTTCAATAAAACAAATGTGGAAGCTTTTTATGACAATTTGCAAACTCTTTTGGACAGACACACCTACGAGCCACAACATATATATAATGTTGACGAGACAGGCGTTACCACCGTCCCAAAATCCGATAAAGTAGTAGCAAGACGTAGAATAAGGCTAGTGGGAGCTCTTACTTCAGCTGAACGAGCCGAACGAACGAACGAGCATTTATAAGATTTATCTAGTTGCTATTTTGTACAGAATTTTGATTTAAGACTGATTGTAATACTTTATATATTCGATATAATTGTAAACGAAAATAATACTTAGATCTTGCTGCTAGTAAAAGTGATTGATGACAATTTTGGTGTTTTTTGAAACCTGTCACTATCGACCCCAGGCACTGTCACAACCGCCCCGACCATGTGGTCGGTTGTGACATTTTCCCTTTTTTTTCTAACTTACTCCTATGAGTTAAGCATGATACATAGAAATAAAATCTAAGTATTTATATGTAGTCAAATGTATGCTTCACCATAAAAAATATCATTCATATTGCTAACTTCAATACTAACTAAATTATTGGCTGTCAAATGAAAATTGTCACAACCGTACCCAGTCTACCCTATACATTGTAACAGTATGACAGATTATTAAGAGAAAAACAGATAATCTGCTATTTCTTTCGTAAATTATTAACATTTTATTTATTAAAAATAATAATCTCATGAATGTTATCAGATTTGATTTTAAAATTGTAACGATACTATTACTTTTAACACTCATTTTGATTATCCATATTCAAATTTTCCAATAACCACTACATATTTAATTGTAAAGAGAGAACTTAATTAAGCTAATTGTGTAAAAATATTTGAGTCACTTTAAAGAAAATGAATAATTTTTATATTTCAAACGTGTAAAATGCCATTATTAACGATATTTCAATATTGAAGTTTTTTCAATTGTTCGACGAACAACATTACTCACGAGCGAGATGATGATACAAGTAACATAAATATTAAAATTAATTTGCGATTGCAACAATATTCTCAGCCGTTCTAAATATGTACATGTAAAATTCATAATATACATCAACATTAAATATGTTGTACACTAACTCCTATTCTCTTATCAGAGATTATTACAAACATTAAACAGACTGAAGAATCTCACCTCAAATATACTTACTTGTGATAATAAGTTATCTGTGCTTATAAAAACAGCGCTAAACTTTACGTGTGGGTATTTACAAACTACGGGTTCATTATGAAATTATTGATACTAAGTGTAATGTCGAAGACTGCTGCCGGAGACCACGCTTCCAAAGACCTGAGACCATTAGACATCAACGTGTAGCACAACGATTGCGGCTAATATATGACGGTGCTATGTAATATTATATTTATTTTCATAATTAAGTATGACATGCACAACTACATATTCTGAAGCGGGATGAGAATTTCACCAATCTCCTACGCATAGCAAAACTTATGGACTCTTCGAGAACAACGAAGAACTAAGTTTTTTAATACAGCATTTTAATTCTATTTAATAATAAACATTTTACTAAGGTTTCTTTCCGCTAATCGGTCCTTCCAGGTCTCGCGTGGCGGGCGTGGTCCGGGCGCAGCCGCGTCCATTACTATTAAGGGGCCAACGAATAGGTCTACGGAGGCAAATAATATGAATGATTATTGTCTGACACTGGGTTATTGTCGAGACAGCAGCTCTGGCGTCTTCGCCCCACTATTGACTACAGCGCGCCGGCGCGAGGCGGGCGGCTCGCCGACCAAGCCGACACCTAATATACACTCTATTACGATGCAACAAGATCTAAATCAACTTGATCAGCAGCGTCACGTTGCTTACTGTTCACTAGAAGAACGCTGTGGCCCGTTACGTTGGAAAGTTTTGAAATTGAGAAAGATTGCATTAACATTTATCTAATCGAAAGGGTACAGTTAAAGACGACATCTGGTGAACTGTGCATAGATCATAACTCGTTACAGGCGTGATGTCAGCGTGAGTCGGACCACAGCCGCTAAGTTCGCCATCGCTACCGACATGGCGATAAAACGACTGCAACAGATTATAAATCGCAGACAGGCCCACGCACTGGCACATAACAAAAACAAAACATAAAAAAAAATAAAGGAAAAGGAAAACGAGGGACAAAAATAAAAGTAAAATAAAAAGGGGTACTCGGATGTTTATTTACACATATTCTCATAATAACTATGCGATTATTATTGAAGAAAAAAAAAACTTTTCAAGCAACGTCATCGCCGTATCCCCGGAACACCCACCTACCGTATTTAAATTATGTTAACGTCCGCCGCGCCGTGGCGACGCGCGGCCCTCATTAAACACTAACAATTAAAACATAAAATACCCATTATTGCATACAATTAGCTCACGACGCGTACCAGCCGGTACTGTACAGTTGAATCGTTAAAAATAAAACATAATAAAAACATATACCGACTACGACAGTAGTCCTCGCCGCACAATAATTATAGTACATAATTAATTAATTAATAATGATTAAATACAATTAATTATTAGTTTCACAATAATCACAGTGGAAGTGAACATGACGTCTGTCCGCAGGTGGGCGGCGCCGGCGCGGAGGCGCGCGACACATGTTGCGGTAGGGAATGGAAATAACAAAAAAAAACGCTAAACATCTAAAGAGGATCAAATTATTTGTACATCGAGTCGGTCGTCGGGACGGTCGCGCGCCGCGACGCCGCCGCCCACCGCGACGCGCGCGGGGCGTTACTTGCTCTGTGCGCTATTCAATTTCATATGAAACACACAATAGACTCCGAAAACGTATTGCAACGACCCAATAATAATTTACAATAGAATCGAACTTGACGCAGGCCGCGGCCGCGCGCGCCCTCTGCGGACGTTACGTGTGTCTGTGTGCTTCATATACTATAGTACTTCAGACGTGTACATATATGAATATTAACTTGAAACTAAATGTTAAAAGCTAACGAGCATAATAATGACATAAAACACACGAGAAAATATTACATAAACATTCCATCAGTTAAAAGCTTAAAAATAAATCGCAAAAAAAACCTCACCAAAACACTGTATGACCGCAAGTAAAGCGTACGCGGTACCGCGCCGCGGCGCGTCGCGCGGGGCGCCACAGTCGCTATTTGTATAAAAATTTGTCACAAAACTTATATACACATAATTTTAAAAAGTAACCGTGAATGATAACTTTTAAAAGTAAATTTCGGAATTAATTCTACATATAACAATATTTTTATTATTTATGGTTAAATATGTACTATACTGAATTAATTGTATCTACCAGATTGGACGCATAGATGTTTTTAAGACCGCAGTCCGTTTTTTTAAAGCACTCTATGTATATTTAATAATTGAGTAATACATATATTTTGATCGGTACCAATTCCCGTTCGCCCGTGTACGAACAGCTGCAGTAGGAGGGGCGGAGCGCCCGCGGGCGACTCACGGAGATCAGCCGGGGCTGCGCGCGACCGCCAGCCGGGTGCAGTTAAGTCCACAGATAAAACTATAACGCGACTAATATCGAATTCTAATATACAATCGTAAGAATCAAATGTCAATCTATTTTTGTAAATATTCAGCCGTTAAGAAAACAAAGCACACATCAAATTATTATTATTATTATTATTATATCAATCTAAAATTTAATTTAAGATGTATATGAAAACTTCAATTAACTAATATTCTATAATAATAATAGTAGCATTACAAACAAAGATTTCAAAAACATTTTGCAAATCACCAAACTGTATTTTATGCGAGTAATAATAATACAAAAGAGAAAAAAACAAACAATAATCATGCCCATTTCACTTGCGAAAAGATTGATGAAAACAAATATACTAGAAATATTATTGATAAAAATCAAAATTACATAATTTTCATTTTCCCGTTTTCATCAGAAACCCACTCAATAAATTAGCTCGGCTATATATATGTACATAAAACAAATAAATATAGGTTTTAAAGGTACCATAAGATCGCGTCGTTCAGCCAGACACAAATATCATGTATGTATATAAGTAGTGGTGAGATCTCATTTGTGAGGGAATAATAAAAGGAAGAATAATAAGGAAAATCGATATTAAGATAACGAACATTAATTTTAAGAATGAAAAGTGTCAATGTGAGGCGGGTAATTCTAATACAAATTCACCGCGCCATGGCAACCCTTGAAAAATCACTAAATACATAATAATTATGTATACATAACAATTATGTATACATAACAAAAGCTGTAAGAAAATTGCGTGATGTAAATACATAAAAGTGTAAAGCGCCGCTACCCCCACCCCGCCTCCTCGAGATACGGTAGTGGGACACGGACATACTCCCAAAGTAAATTAAACGTAACATTGTAAAGTTAACGCGTGAATTGAATATAATAATAATATAAAACGTTACGAAAGTAACTAAGGCTCACATACACAATAATTATATTAAATAGCATTATACAACTTGTGTATGTTGAAAATACAATTATAATCATTATTAAAATATATTCCATTGAATCCACGGTTGCAAACACCGATGCGACGGCGATTCGCAAACGCAACTAACGCAGCGGCCGCTCCCTGCGGCCGATATTAGAAAAAAATAATAAGAAAGAAACTAAACTAGTACATGTAAGCTTCGATACTAATGACTACAACTTGAACACTTAACTATAATACTTATTATATACAAGAGCGATACCTACTAAACGTTAAATAAAAAGAAATCTTTTTTTTTTCATTGGAGGATTAACTAAGACATTAGCAGTAACTGAACGTAGAAATAATAAAAAGCAACAGTGTAGCCGAGGGCCTGTCCGAGTGGTGGTACAGCATTCGTTCAGAACCGAAGTGGGACCCAACCGTTCGTTAGTCGACGCAAAGTTCAGCAACTACACCTAAGAGAATTATTAACCTAAACTAAACACAAACAGTTTGCATTTGTATGACATATGTATGTATACATATATATATATCGATATATTACCGTACGCTAAACACATTCAACTAACATCGACTACAGAGAACGCAGTAGTACAGTTAACAATTTCGTCCTATCTAAGAATGTGAACAATATTATTATATACGACAATACAA
>DWTO01004799.1:0-11223 GCA_018244755.1 Jemadia pseudognetus
TCCATATTGGGACGTAAACGTAACTGGTGAATTGTGGGAGTGTTCTACACTCCTCTGCCTACCTCTTCGGGGATAACCGGCGTGATGTTACGTTGACATGCCCACAAACAATTCAAAAACTGTTATAACTGTTGTAACTAAATGTAAACGTGTTGTAAATTTTTACCTATTCAATTTTGTCGTATAGGAAATCAATTCGACTGTAGTGCACCGGTCGTCAACCTTTTTTATTGACATCTCTCAAAGGTTCCCAAATGAACGGGACTACACAAGAGCTTGTATTTTGAGTGGGCAGCTTCATAAAACTTACATTATTCGTTTTTTAACTAGTAACCCTTACCGGTTTTATCCTGTTACGCGAGAAACAATTTCGTCGTTTTAATTGAATTGAAAGTTCCATCGAGATATTGAATAAAATAAACTTCCAATTCATAATAAATATTTGTATGTTCGTGTATTTATCATCTCATACTTCAATTGACTTTAAATGGAGTTGTAGTGTAGTCATGAGTCCTCTTCAATTCAGAGTTATTGCTTAATTAATTGAAAAGACATACTCATAGCCTCTAGATTGTCTATGATAAGTTTTTTAACGTATTATGAACTAACATAAATAAACATAGGTAGAATAAATAATTAGAAACGTGAAATGAAAACCATCTTGAACTTGTTACTTTTAAGTGGAAAAGAAAAATTGTAAGAAGAAAGACTATTTGAAATTGTGTTTTCCAGCAAAGAGATTTGTTAAGAAGCAAACGGGAATCCGAGAGTTAAACACAGGTTTTTTTATACGTAGCTTTTTATCGATGTATGAAATACTAAATGGTAGTGTTTATAAGTATTCTTTTCATGACGAAGATCGACGTAAAGAATATTAAAACAATGTTTGGATGTAAGTAGTTCAACGTTTCAATGCGAATTTCCTCATTGTTATGTGAAATAATTTGTGTTTAGCAAAAGAAACCAATTTGAATGTCGGTTAACGTGTGTATCAGGACTTTACTCACAATGTTTTTCAGAGATTTCCCGACTAGTTTCAGACTTTTACGAATATTTTATCATGAGCTCCCGACAATCGCGATCGCCACGCCATCAATCGATCGCCACGATCTCATTAGATCGTGGCGGACATAATAGTTTAACAGTATAAGGTATGTAATTTGTACAATATAAAAAAAACGCCAGTGCATTCAGGCCCTTATGTGGAGGATGTAGTTCGGAACAAAAGTCAGCGGTAACGCAGAGAATGCGTTCGTGTAGCGCGAAGTAGTTTTGTATAACTTTTTGCTTTCATTTGGTGAAGTTCGAAGCGCAGTTTGTGAAGCTTGCTGCGGCGCCTGCGGGTGAACCTTTGTTTGTTTCTAAATTAAATTATTTAATACAAGAACAATGTGTGGTTTGTATTTTAATAACATTTACATATAGTAATAATAAGTTTCAGTAGAATTGAGCTGTTAATATTATCAATTGTCATTTAGAGTCCAGAGTGACAGTCTATCACTACAAAATAACTTTTGCACCAGTTATAATCTTAAAGTCTTCTATGGTTGGTTCTATGTACGCTTGGTATGTTCAATGGTACGCTTGGCTCTGCAATTAGGGTAGTGAAATCGACCGGCGCTCTATCAGCCCCGAGCGGCAAGTGGTTCTCTAGAGGATACTCTTTAATACTTGCTTTTAGTACTGACAAAGTGTGAGAACAAATCCTGGGGATCTACTTTGTGGACTCTGTGCTCACAAATTACTAGACTTTTCTTTACCATAACTTTAACTGATCTTCCTTATATAGCGCATATATCGCAACGTACATTAAGTACGTCCGTGACCTGAAGAGTTGGCAGGCAACTCAAAATATAAACCGTAAGTACTAAGAACATAAAAGTTAGTATAAGAGGCTGTGTTAATCCGCCTGTCTCCCAAATTGCTTAAGGCTAATAATTGCGACACGTGAGGAGCGAATTAGTACATGAAGGAATTGTTATATTAAGTGACAAAGTCAACCTTACGACCCTACAGACAAAATCATAATAAAAATCCTCTGGAGCACTTAAGAAATATTTTGCTATAATCCAGTTAGAAAGTATAACAGTCCAATATAAAAGTGGAGCCTTATATAAAATTATATATAAAACAAATGGATAAAAAGATATATTAAACTCTTATTATTACGTTTGCATCATCCATTCTACGTAAATAATGTTAGAAAACGTTAAAATGGACGTTTATTTGCCTGTAACAGAATCGCTACCTCGTCCGCTTCCGCTAACACTGTGGTAGAGCCATAAGTACCATCGTTTGCAACTACCCGCACCGCCCGAAGCTATGGATGAGATTACGTTTACGGCAGTTCCGCTGGCTAGGCTTAGCCGTCGGATTTACACAGCCACGCTCACGGAATTTGTTTAAAGTTGCCAGTAAAAGCTTAACATTGTTCAGAGTATAGTCAAGATAACATGCTTTAGATCGATGTAAATCTTCATTGGTATTGTACCTTCACGATAGGTCATGAAGTAGGTAAATAAGCGAAATGTACGACTAAGGTCAAGTTTTGGTTCATGATAGTTATTGAATTGAGAAAAATAATTACTTTGTATGTATCCACATTGTTAGGTATATGTACGATACCTAAAGTTCGTACTACGACATTGTGGTCTTGCAAAAAATTGACCATGCCAAGTGCTTAATTTTTAATAATGAGTAAAATCTCAAGATGCAATTAATTTACAGGTAGGTAATGGTAATTGGCGATTTCTGATGAAGCGGAAATTTAAAAGTAGATTTTAAAATGGCCATTTCAACGCTGAAATTACATTTCAATTTTCAGTGATCTTCTGATTATGAACCAATCAGTTTTCAACGGGAATGTTCAAAGCACTCTTGCGTCTTTTGCTCGACGAATAAAAAAAAGTTAGTTTAGTTAGAACAGACGTGTTAAATGTGGGTTGTACAGATACTAACTGGGAAAAGAGCAAAGAAAAAACTGCAAGAAGAACATTTCCGAAAGTATACCGTCATATAGAAGCAGTGTTAGTGCTTCTGTAATCTGCGAAGATTTAGACAGGGGCATATAGTATACTTCAAGTTTAGTTATATTTACATCCCACTATGGAGTAAATGGTAAGCCTATTGCCATACATCGGTTACAAATCCAGACCCCGGTTCACTACTAAAATACTCTGTGTTCTAGATGTACCTATTGGATAAACTACAGAAGTTTACTAAGCACAGGGTGTTGATCTTAATGCGCTGTCCGCAAAGAGGTCACTACGAGTAACAACGGCTTGTACTCAATTTGTTTCTATTTAAGTGAAGAGAGAACTACAATGTCCACTTAATATAAAGTAGAGAAATATATTATGTTGATTGCTTCGTTGGTCGCAAGGGTTGGTTGCAAGAGAAACTGCTGCCCAGAAGTCCTAAGTTCAATTCGCGGGTGGAACAAAGTATTGTTGAGTTTTTACAACTTGAAATTCCTAGTATTCGATCGGAATCTGCATATGCGGCTAGTCTATAGCGATAGGCTCATACCCTATTCCATTGAAGGTATAACACAATTGGGTGTAGTGTGCTCCTCAACCTACCCATTCGAGAAAATACAGATGTAATATAACGTTATGAAATATATGTATATTGTATAGATATATATCCTTGTTCCATAAGACATAAAAGGTATGGTGGATATAATAAACAAAACATCTTTATTCGACCACAATTGAAAGAAACAGGAACATTAATATGAAACCCTCTTTGGCCTGCGAAATATTCTATTTATTTTGTATGACTGTGTTATAATGTTCCTTTGTAATCAAATGTCCGTTACGTAATTAATTATAATAGCCGGAGTCACTGAAGTGTAATTACCGACGCCGACTCGGGCCAAGTATTCCGATATTCTGAAGTAAACAAAGAGTTTTTAATTCGACGGGCTCTGCGTCGCTCGGAAAACCCTGAGCGCAATCAACGTCAGTAATATTATAAACGCGATGACAAGTTTATATCTTTGTTGATTCCTTTATTTTTTCATATCATCACCGTTTGTCACGTTCTATTCTACGTTATATTTTATTCTACGTTAATCTTATATTTCTGTATAAAATATCATATACCTACACATAATTATTATGAAAATGTAACTAATCGCTGTTTGTACATGGCAAATATGTAAGCTTAAAAATTCATAATAGGTGGCCTTTATATACGCAAGAGAAACCAAAATAATGTGTTTTCATTTTATCTGTTTGTATGTCTGCATGTTTTTTACTTTTGAATTACTTTTGAAATTTGAATTACTTTTGAAACATTAGGTGTTTTATCGAATAGAATTGTCGGTTGGGTATGTCAACAAGAAACCACTTTAGTTCAAGATCAGCCATGCTTATTTTATCAAGCTTTAATGCAACAACTAGTAGAATTAACGGCATTTGCACCGACTAATTGCATTTATGAATCTAATCCTCATAATATTATCAATTAACAGTAACCCTAACAGGCTTCCTACAATCCTGTTCGAAATTAATGCATATATGAGCGCAGAAGCTACTTTTAAATAGGCTACACCTTTTCTAGTCTTTTCATCTAAGGAATGAATACAGTTACATTAGAATATCTTTAGAATCAACTCATACAATATTGAAATAAGAAATAAAAATTGTATTGAATTTACGTTTTTGCGTATGATCCTACGAATGACAATTAGTCGCTACAAATTTTGCACGTAAAAAACATAAATTCACGCCTGTTATCGCCAAAGAGGTAGGCAGAGGAGTGTAGAATACTCCCACAATTCACCAGTTACGTTTACATGCACCAGGCACAAATGCAGACTCCGAGACACTACTAGAAAATCTAAATTAGAAAAATTCTATAGTGCTCGACCCGGGAACCGAACCCAGGACTTCTTGATCGTCAGTCGCACTTACAACCAACATGACCAACAAGGCAGTATGCAGTATGTATTTTGCACGTATGATTTCAATATTTGCCATTAGAACCTCAGCTTTCTCTCGTGTAAAGATACCAGTGACACAAGTAACCAGCCTGATCTTTACAAGCACATGCCTCATGAAAAATAAATTCCAGGACTAATTTTAGAGGTCAAGTGTATAAAGAAATGTATATACCGACATTCCAGTGATATAGACGACAATTTCAAATACGTAATTATCTCGCAAGTAATCGATGTAACTATTGTTGTAGCATTTGGTAAGGACATTAGATTAGTTTGAGTTTCAATATAATACATAACTTCGTCTAATTTGTGTTACTGTTGCGTGTAACTACGTTCACAAAATATAACCTATTCTCGTTGACGGTACTAAGCAATGTAGATTATGAGTAATATCATTAACCAGTACCACTTAGTCGATTTATAATAAATACGCGTTATTGTTGACTAACCTGTTGTTTCAGCAGTTAATAATACTAGTTGTTGAGGCGTGGGTTGTAAATTCTATCCCCACTCAACAAAAACTATTGCTTCAGGGGTACGAAGAGCTCTATGGTCCGTATCTATTGTGTCCTCGATGGCCAGAACAGCGCCATCTGTTGACTGAACTATGTATATATGTATACATATATAGGTGTTTACAGTTGATACGCCAATACTTACCTAGTAAGGAATAAAAATATATTTTTTATTTAATAAATTGAAACAGACGAGGGAAAGAGTAAGACAGGCCGTTAATGAAAAGTGGCAGTTTCTAATCAAACTGACTGTAAAAGGACACAAATAAAACATAACTTTCTTAAATAAAATTACTAGAACGTTACCGGTCAGCGTAAACCTGGCTGTGTCCCAAATGGTTTCCTTGTATATCACAGCGAGAATGAACATTTTGTATTTAACTTTACATGGGTTTACGAATTCACTTTAGAAATTATATAAAAAGGACGAAAGTCAGAGGTTTGGTGTAAAATTGATGTCAAATACGGGCTTATAAGTCTAGTCGAGTGGATAGCACTTGTTATTGAGTCAGTCATTGTCATTCTGTTTCCAGTCAGAGCAAACATTTGTATGATAAACAAGTGGATTACTTGCTAATCACGATGTTAAATTATTAACATAGCATAGTCTCTGTTTAGTAGCAATCAGATGTTCCTGCACGAACAAACAACGTATAAGTAATATAAAAATATTATAGAACCACAGTCTAAGATATGATTATGCACATTACTATTAAAATATGCTATAAATATCATCCACATAAATAAGAGTTGTAAGTATTGCATTTGATTATTGGCAATTTTATTCATGTCTCAATTCCATACTACATACTCGTAGTTGTCCAGTATCGGTCGAAATTCAAACGTTATTCATTAAACATTTCAGTTTGACCGACATTAAGGTTTTTATGTCAAAGAATAGGTACACAAATTCTTCTTCTGCGCTACTGTTTATCATCAGACTGTATCTGTATCAAAATATATCTGTAATATGACATAAATATACAGTAAAAACTTTAACGAACGGGTAAACGATATTACTTTTTCTATATATTTATTAATTAATTAAATCTAAATAATACATACCTAATTATGTTATTACATTTATAGCACAAGTTATGCAGTAATGTCATAATAAAAAAGGCCATGCAGTAATGTCACATCAGAACAGGCCATGCAGTAATGTCACACTATAACAGTGAATGCACAATAAAAACCGCCTGGAAAATATATGAGCATTAAACAAGGTGTTTAAAAGAAATAACAATTCACTTTTTTTTAAAAGATGTATTCATAGTATACGCGCGCGGCATACACTTCTCTACAGCTGTTCTTTGCTCTAACGCCGTCAAGCCCAGGATTAACCGCCGACACGATCCAGCATTAATAAAATTAAAATTCCATTCTTACAAAACTTAATTAATTTCTGCACTACCCACTAGTACAAACACCATTAAATAATACAAGTAGTATAGCGCAAAACCAGAAACATTTCATTGTTAGCAGGCGAACCCTAAATTAGGGAGCCGTCACCATAAATATTCTCTATTGTGTGAACAATAGAGGTCATATTTCAACGCCACACAAGGCCGGTAAGCCTAGCAGTTTATACGCTCGCCTAATGAGTCGTGGGACGGTTTTGCCAGGTACGTACAGTGTATGATACTTTAAGATCTAATTGGACAACATACGAGGGCTTTGTATGTACATACAGTACATACAAAATTTTACTCTGAATAGTTACATACTTTGTAAATGACGCCTCTTTATTGTTATATCTTCACATGGTATACCGTATAAGTATGACACCTCGTTCAGGGAAAAATGGTCGAATAACGTACAAGACGCGTGTTCCGAGGTTAGATAATCCCGTGATTATATTCGTGAATGTTTTTAAGGCACTCATGTCGTAAATTTTCGCGGTAGCTACCGATCGTCCATGTAAGAACCAACCGCGCCCGAAATACCATCATACAGAAGGTTTGCGATGTATTATGATTAAATAAATTACCGATGATAAAGAATCAAGATGACTTTTCCGTTGGTCGATCGGTTGGAAGCGGCTCCTGTTCGAGAAATCCTGGATTCAAATCCCGGATCGGGTAAAAGCGGATTATACTAACTTAGATTTTCAGTAGAAATTACTAGTACTGACTTGGAGTGTGGATTTGTGTTCGGTGTATGGCAATTGGCTAACCCTCTATTCCATAGCGGGACGTTAACGTACATAACTAGTGACACGTAGCAGTGCACTACATTCATCTGCCTACGTTCTTAGAAAGTACAGGCGTTATGTTACGTAAAAATTAAGTGCTCATATATGTTTTTTTTTGAGTTTGTTTGTTTTGAGTGGGTGTGAGTGAGAGCATGACCGTGGCTTAAAGGGATCTTGAGCAGTCTATATTTGTTATTATTGTTCGATGATAAATATTTAGGCCTAGTTCGATGACTAAAAGTAGAGTTATATTATTCTATACAGGTTGGAAACTTGTATCTAGCAAGCTCAATTAAGATTTCCCGTAGTTGCTAGAGAGATGCTCACTCACCAGTCTTCAGTTAGGTTTATAAAGCATGGCAGCTAATTATTTATTATACATGCTTACGCATAGTGAACGTAGATAGCCAACCGCTGAAGTATACTTCACAAAAATATGTGTTGTACATCTATATTTCCAGGGGCAAAAATTCAGAAACAAATCATACCATTTTTGTTAAAACTGAATGGAGTGACAAAACAATGGCGCAGGCTTCGGCGCGGGACAAAAACAAATCAAATATATCCGTTGGGAGAACGCAGCCTAACTCGCGATGTTTGTCCAAAATGTTTCCACACAAAAAGCGAAATGAAATATTGGTAGTCTAATTAAAAGCCTGATACGAGTGGCGCTTATATTCTGACGTTGTAGATGCTTACCGTTCTATATTTGCATGATAGGAAATCAGGTGTCGTTTCCAACAAATAGGACTGAGGAACAGAGAGGTCAGGAAAGGTTCAATCTCTGACACGTCGCGGTTCAAGATAAATGTTAGATTTTATGTTAAATACGTTTTTAATACATTTATTCGATTATGTATGTGCACTGAGCATTTCAAGGTAATTTAAATATTTGCGATTTTTAAGTACTTTAGTTCACTGCATGTCTAGCTATGCGAAGCATTGTTTTCGTTATTATTCTAGTTTAGTAGTTATTCAACTGATATTTTGGCCAGTAATTTGTATTGAATTTTGATGCAAATTTGGAGAATGAAAGTTTGAATGTTGAAGGCAAAACCCATACGATTAGAATAAAAACCAGCGTCGCGAATTAGAATCACGACGAGTATCGAGAGCGCGCACTGGGAGCAATCGGGACAACAGTTATTGATTGCTGCGAGTATTGGCGCAGTGACATTGGTGGACCCTTTCGCAATATACTTTTAACCCAATACTGAAATTGAAATATGTGTTTTTTATGAACTGAACAAATAAAAATAGAAACATACCAAATTGATAGACTCGCTATACGATTTTATAAAAACATTTAAACTTTAGTACTGAGACCCTGCCTGATGACAGATACAAGAACCGTTGGTACTGTAATAAATATAATCTAAAATATTTCATGTCCGTATATGTGTGTACAAAAGACATACAGTAGTGCAATCTTGTATTTTATAGGATGGAAGGCTCTAGTATAAAATAACATATTATGGTGATATTCACAAACGCATAGTAGCAATTAACTAGGGTTCTTATTCTGAAAAGGATCTGAATATTAGGGTTCCCGGAAATATACAATCCTACATACTACAGTACCCACTTTTGATGAACATTTTCAATCCTATGTCTACGTTAACAAATAGCAATAGAAAATGAAAGCGGCAGAAATTCAAAACTGGCTCTACATACAGACAGGTCTCATGAGGATGTAATGAAAGGGCGACTCTATGTAGAGTTAAAGAAAAATATAGAGGCTAACACATATGTTTCAAAATACCGCGCGCGGAATTAATGATACTACAACGAAAATTCAGGTCTCGAATACGGTGAGGGGAAAAGAAAAACTATACACTAAATAAAAAAAATATAATAGGAAAACTACTCAATAGACTGTGAAAATTTCAAGGCAGCGTGAAGAAGAATAAAAAACTTCCAGTGTTATGTACAATACTCTATTTATCTCACAAATTACTTTTCAAAGTAGCAGAATGTGAAATCACAAAGAATTTATAACCGCCGCCTCTACCAACAGACACGTCCCATACATCACGCCAGTGCAGCGCGAAATTCAACGTATTCCTAGAGCGAAGGAAATTTAGTTACAGCAGCGAAAGAACAAGATCGATTGCTCGGCGAACGAAAACGGATCTGCTTGTAATCGGTTCTAGTGCTCAGGGGTGGGGCTTCGAACAAAGCATGCCTCGCAAGGGAGAGTTGGATTGGAATAATTGAAGTTTATGCATTGATAGAGCACACAAAGTCATTTCAGAACAAAACTATTTTTTATTAGAGTTATTAAGATGCGAGTTATTCATATGAAGTTAAGCTATTAAGTAATGATGTTAGAAAGGTATATGATATTTTTAACTTACTTATCGAGGAAAGTGTATTTTAAAATGTAACTGCCTCTTTGGTCGCATTGGTTGCCAGTGCGACTGCCGATAGGAGGTCCTGGGCTCAAATCCCGGATCGGGTACTATTGAATTTTTATAATATAGATTTTCTTGTTGTGACTTAGAGTCTGGAAACCTCACCACCTATTCCACGCTGGTACGTAAACGTAATTGGTGAAACGCGGGAGTGTACAACATTCCTCTGGCTGCCTCATCGGGGATTACAGGCGTGATGATACGTTTACGTGTATCTTACTACAAGTGGGAATTACTCTCATTATTTTACGAATAGCTCAAAATTATTATCACATTTCATGTACTGACTTTAATTATACATGAAATACGAGTTCCCTTTTACTCGTATATTGTATTTCAAGCGAGGAGGCAACGAGGAGCACACTCGTGCTCCCTTGTCTGCTGATAATATGTATGTGTAATACGTATTTTATATATAGGTATCTTTATTATGTGAAAGCGCATAGTTCAGACGTACTTTCATTGTATGTAAAACAGACAAATATAATTGATTATCTTATTTTATTATCACAATTTTATGGCTTCTTATTTATAACAAAAAAATTATATTAAATATACATAAATACATATGACATAATTATTACTTTTAATAACAAAATGGTTCAAGAGTAATACACATTCGATTTTAGGCCATTTCGAAATATATTCAATCGTATTGCATTTCATTGTTAACTACATAAATGAATTATACAGCAACAAACTAACAGTAAATGTATAAGATTATTTATGATAAAAAATTTAAATAAGTGTTTTGCTAAAGTGGCGGTAGATACGTACAATGTGAACAATTAATATCTTAGGACTTATAGGAGGATGTGCATATTGCTTTATGGTCGGTAACTAACTTGTGCCGGTCATAGATATGTACTATCCCCGTTGCTCTCCCCGGGGACTAATTTAATCGTGTCGCACATCTCCCGGTGTACACCACCATATCTTCCGCTACAAAGTATTGTTGTGTAGCTTGCACTAATACTGCAAATGCTGATTCCTAAATATAACACCCTATTCAATTGTTCGCTATTCATGTTTACGTGACCAGCAGTACTTTTAAATCTCACCCCTACTTATTACCGTTGTTATTGTAATACGATGTTTCTGCTAGATCGCCTCAGTTAACATCTGTGTCGATAAAGTTTATTAATCAAACTC
>DWTO01004800.1:0-11222 GCA_018244755.1 Jemadia pseudognetus
TGTGGGTTTGGGATTGCAGTGTACAGCTTGCCACAACACCTACGCTGTGACCCATAGGCGTCCAGGGTGTTCAGCTATATCTAGGCAGACTGTGCCATGCTGCGATTTACCAGCACCGAGCTTAATAACCTCTTATGACAATAAGTCCCAGTATAAGGTAGGGGTATGTATTCTGACTCGATACTGACATGGATATGACTGTATTTATTGAACTAGAAAATATTAAATGTGACCATTATTATTATTTATATGTATCTTGAATGATAATAAACATAATTTCACTGAACATATTTGCAAAGTTAAAACATTATTGCACATGTCTAACACAGTTTATCTGGCAGATGCTATATGTAATTAAGATAAACAGAATGATGTTGTGTAAAATTACCAACACAGTTATTTAAACACTTGCAATGACAATGAAAACTGAATAAAGGTCAAAGTGACAAGATATGTTACATAATCCACATACCATCACAGTTGCTGTTTGTTATAAAACAAAACTTCCTTAAAGCAATATTATGTTTTACTCTCAAAGTACAGTGATGTAAGATAAACACAAGTATGTACATAGTCAATATTTGTTTTGACTTTGAGTATGATAATCTTGCTACAAACTTTTTGGTTCTGAAACTTTTGAAGGGCACTGCAAGTGTGTACTAGATGCAGGGGAGAACACAATGATAGTCCTTAAAAAATTCTTATTATTTTCCATACTTGTCTATACTTTAATTTTTGAATCTGTACCTTAATCATCATTTTAGCATGATTCATACCAATTATTTAAAACAAATTCTAGATGTAATATGTTAATCTGATTGGCACAAAAGTATGGCAAAAAAAACAAAATAAATAATTTTATGTCTCAAACATGAGTAAAAGACTGATTTAGTGCTAATAGCACTAGGTTTAGCACAAAAGCTAATTAAGACAAGTCACGATATGTTAAATAAGAAGTAAATGTGTGTAAAAAAAACAAAACAACTAAACAACATAGTGAACAATTTACAAAAAAATGAAAAATATATATTTTGTTGATATAATGAACTTTAAGAGTTCAGTTAACATAGTGCTTCATGGACCTCCATATAAATCTATATAAATATATTTTTATACCGATTTGTTTTTAATGATATCCATACACTATGTTTTGAGCCCTAGTACTATGGTATAGTCAATGTTGCACTAACAGCCATTAAATTAATTTACCTACTACATATCTTGTTATGTTCATTATCGGTTAAATACTAAAGAAACTGGATTACATACAATTAAAATGTATAAAATTGTTACTGATAACATGGTTTTAATTTGTCAGTTGCTTTAACTAAAATTATACACAAATTTATAAAGGTACTGTATCATCAATATCTATTATCTATCAATGCCAAATTATTATATTACTAATTGTGATAATAGGACTTATCATATGACAAAGTAGATGTATTTGTAGTGTAGATTGATGTAGAAATTTTAAGAGCAGAGATATATTTCATAAGCTTTCATTATCAATGGTGTAAAGTAATCTAATAGGTGTAATTGCTACACAGATTGGCAGATTGATGACAATGACATTAATACTTACCATTATTTAATCTTGTGTTGGGTACAAGTATGTATATAAATAAGAAATATAATATGATAAAAGTCCAAGTTCATACCTTAACTCTAGACAGGAGCCTGTACAGATCTTCAACCTCATCATTCTCACTAGGTTTATAGGATTTGCTCTGGTCCACTGCCACACCAGATATTACTTCACGGTACAATGGCAGCCCCATAGCCTCAGCATAAAGATCTATGCCCTGGTGTCCTACTGTTTGATACATGTAGCTGTCTATCTCATCTGAAGAACATAATTATTTAAAAAAATCATGAATAAACAATGAGTGCCAATTATTTTAATTTAAAAAATATAATGGGTTTGTGTGAACAAAAGAGTTAAAAATATTGTGATTACAAGTGCTTATATGATACACAGCTAACATTATGTTCCAATAATGACATAAATAATACGAGTAATTATATTTAAATATGTAAGCATTGAAGACTGATGAGATGATAGAGGTAACCTTTATGTTGAGGTTGGAGGTTGGCCAGGGCCACGATCGTGTGACCGGCGGCGACACACTGCATCATGTTGTAGCAGCTGTCCTTGCCACCACTAATCAAACCCACAGCTCTCATCTTGCCCGCTACACAATATCAGCAATAACAAACCAATATTCGTTACATAACATACATTATAATTTGTGCAAAATTAACAATATATCACTATTTCACAACACACTATCCTTTACGAGAACATCATCTTATCTAACACCCAATTTTGTGTTAACTATCTTGCACTCCCTCTTGTCAACCTCTGCTTACTGGAAACTTATAATGCCGCACAATCATTATCTATTTTGATAACATTCTTGTACAGGGAAGAGAAAATATGTATATGAAAAATCTTGCTCTTCGGTTCAACAAATGTCATATTGTTATTAAGCGTTCGGATTGTCTGAAAACACCGACAGAGCATTAATGCGCATGCATTATTACATGAAAAAATATTATTAGATTTCATTAAAATCATTTAATTGCCTATGAAAGTTATTTTAACTTAGACATTCGATTTTTTTAACTCATATTTTCTAGTACTGACTCGGAGTCTGGTTATTTATGTGCTTGATATATGGCAATATGCTCACCACATATTCCATAGTGGCACGTACTGGTGAAAAATGGGAATGCACTATACTTTCTGCCTGCGTCTTCGGGGATTACAGGCTTGAATATATTGACATTTTGATGAGCAAGTCCCATTTTTATTATATGAAACATCGTATTCGTCCATATTCGCAAATAAATTGTAAAATAGATGAGATGGGAACCGTGAATAAAAGTAGAAACGTGTAAAATTTCAACTGCTACTTAAAATATACATTTCCCAGTAATTTATTTTGTGTTCGTAGTTTTTCCGTCATTTGTCAATATTTTAATATCAAAATCAAAAATAAGTAAAATAGAGATCCGGGAAGGATCATTTCACCGTTCTTCAGAATACAATTATCTTTTGCTTGAATACCTACAATGTTCCTAAAATCAAATTGTAACTAATATCGATACGAAATTAAAGGTGGTTTCTTGAAGTAGGTAATTGTTTTAATTACCTATCAGTAAGGGTTGCATAATAGTGTACAACATTCCTCTGCCTACTTCTTTGGGGATTAAAGGTGTGATGACAGCTTTTTAAAGGTTGCGAAAGAGAGGCTTTAATAAAATCGAAAATGAATATGTTAAAGTTGTTTGAAAATGAAATTGAGAACTTCAGTTTCATAGTTTATTTATTTATTTATTTTATAAAATCTCACTTACAACTAACATTATAGGGTAACCTAATACGTTAGTTTAAGTTACATAAAGTTAAATATATTTTATATATAAGTACGTATTAGGTATATTTTACATTGTCCCTGTAGCTCAGGACCAGAATACGAGCTACGGTATCTCCTGCCTGTCGTAAGAGGCGACTGAAAGGAGGCTTCCGGGGTTGCGAGCGGCTAGAGTGGGAGCTCGAACCGCTCATTCAGCAACCCCGGGAAGGACGACGGTATGTGTGGCCGCATACTGTCGTGAGAACCGGAGGACATGGGATGAGGCAATGATGCCTCTCCCAGATGAAGGGCCCGCAGGGGCGCCGCGCTAGGAGGCACCGGTGCGTTCCGTAGGAGATCCCGGAGTCCTCCTATTAGCGCCGAGGATCGCCACCGAAGGGATTTTAGTGCGGTAAAAATCCCACATAACCCGGTATCTCTCCTAAGCTACCGGGTACTTTATGCAGGTTTCCCCCCCGTAAACAAAAAAAAAGGTATATTTTACATGTAAATATAAGCCCATTTTCAAATTATAGGTACTGCAGCACTGAACACCAATTATAATGATAATGACCATGCACAAATTTGCGGAATAGTAAGGCTGGACTCAGAATATAACGTTTTAGTACGATTTCTCTTTTTTTTAAATGTATCATCACACCTTTTTTTCAAAGTTATCTTTTTCTTATATTACTTAAAACATATATCTATATCCATCTGAGACATTCTTATTTTAATCGCACTTATATCAAATAACTAACTATTAGGCTAGGCTAGGCCAAATTTTCGGATTTTTTTTTAATATTTTGAACGTAACGTATCACGTTCACGTTCTCATAATCGTCATCGTCATTCTCATCATCTGACCGGCTAAGCTAAGCTATGTTAACTTATAAAATCTAGAACAATTTTTCGGGTGGGAAAATCTCGTTTTCCTTCCAATTTTTTGAAAACTAAAGTAGTTGACCAATACCGCACAGTAATAAATAGCTTATTAATGGGGTTTAAATAGGAACCTTTCATTAAATAAATATAAGCACAAATAAAAATCAAATTCCACAAGTAAAAACTCGTGTGTAAATTGTGCAGGTGTGCTCGTGTGTGTAAGTATCATGTAACTATGTAAAACATATTGTATCAAAATACTGAATGCTATAAAACTCTCACGTATTTTACAACTATTACTTACATAAGGTATGTTCGGGTAAGTTCGGATGCGGGGTAATATCAGATAATTCAAATAACTACGGAACGTGCCAATTTTTTTAAATTTCTGCCAACAAAATATAAGATTCCGTTTTGTCCCGAATCTCCCTTCAGTCTGCGATAGTCGCTGCGATGAGATACATGTGTTTATCAGGTATAATACTAAAACAACATATTAAGATTGAAGACTGTGTATTTGAGATATTTTTTTATAGACTTTTACATATTTTGACATAGTTAAGACAATAATGAATAACGAGGTTGATGATACACAGATTATGGACGAATTGTTGCAAAAAGCCATCCAAAAACCACAAAGAAATCAGAATAAAGATTTGCTGTGTGATTTGCAACAAACGGAATCAGAGGTAAAAAAAGATCTACAAGAACAGAATATCATAAAAATTTGGTATTTAAACGCAAATAAACAAGAAGACGAAGACAACGAAATGCATCGATAAATCATTTGGCTGGTCAAACAGGATTTTAAAAATAAGTGATTACTAAGGCGACAACATATAAATCACCATCGAAATACTGTCTCGAGGGTGATAAAGAAAACCAACAATACGGAATACAGTCATACCTATACCAAAAAATACAAACAAATAAATTCAAAATATAAGAAAAACAGAAATGGTGAAGTAGCTCAACAACTGGGGACGAGGAAATTATTGTTTTAAAATATATCAGTGTTGAAATCGGTAATTTCTCTAATGTCAATTTTAACCTTTAAGCTACACAGCTGCTTTTAGATAGTAATCCGTTCTTACCCCGATATGCTCCGGTCTTTACCCTTTAATTTCATTATCAAACCTTATCTTTACAGGCGTATATCTTGGCCACCGCTTAAGTAAAAGAAACTACAAGAATACTGGTTAATAGTAATTTTTTCCTAAAGAACGCAAGGTAAACTTTACTTGAACATCTTATGTAGAAAATGAGGGAAAAAATATTTGCTGAACCTTCTTCAACTCACCGAAAAATAGTCCGATCTTACTCCAACGTACTCTACATAATATTATGTGAATAAATTTGCTTATGTGTGTATTGTGGCTAATAGTTACCTAGTTATCTTATTGTTAATCTAAACCGTTACATTAATGATAACTTGGTCAGAGTCTTCAAAAACAACTTCATGTTTTGGTTCCGATTCATTTACCTTTTTTTAAGTACGCTACTTAGCTATATTTTAAACTAGATTATCACTTACAGGTAGATATTCTTTGTATCTATAGTAAAATATACGATGTGTCCATAGTATCATATTTGGACCAATTAGGTACTTACTTTGTAACTCCATATTACTGAAAAAGTAGTAAGTATTAACAAATAGACATAGAAGCATTCTCTTAGTTACGTGGCTGTTCATTAAACTACAGGAACACGAAAACTTAAATACGTCATCGCTCATGCGTGCTGAAAGAGGACCTCAATCAGTAATATTAGAAGGTACTCTGAAACAGTAGGTAATACTGAAAGTGGCACTCAAATAATAAACCTATTGATAAAGTTTTTCTGCAGCCCTGCACCCGTACATCAAGGTAAACAGGATCAATCAACGTAAAAGTCATAGAATCAACAAATTAGTAGGTACATATTTTTTTGCTTATAATGAATAGGTATAACAATGCCGGGAACACTTAACCGTAATTCTTAGTTGGCGATTTAACATAATAAACTTCTTTTTTCGCACGCTGTATAATAATAGTAGCATTCGTACCTTAATATTTTATTTTCCTTATAATCTATTTAGGGCGCCATCTCTTGTTTAAAACGCATAATGCAAAAGAGTACCTAGCTTTTATCGTAATTTTTGTTATTTCACGACTTGTTATGTTTAAAAAAATGCCACAAATAGCTAAATGTATTTTACAATATGAACAAAACCTTTAAAAATAATATTTTTGGCTTTGTATTTAGAAACATATGGTTCAATCGTTTTTATTACGTCTGTAGATAAGGTTACCAGCATTAAAAAAATATTCGTAATGTGTAAAACATATTTAAACTCACATCTTATTATAAATTTATGGCTTAATAAACCGTAATCAGTTATTTTTGTAATCCTTAATGTTTTTAATAGTACGCTAATGATCATAATATTTTTTATTAACACTAATAAAAAGTTAGGCAAAGTGAATGCCTCAAGTACAGACGCCATCGAATCGACTGTTACCTCTTATGACTAGTTTGTCAAATTATTGATGCGGTGGTTTGAATCACGTTTGAATTGAAGTGCGAAGCTTCGTGTTTAGTTTTATTTAGGTGTATTTTTTTAACGACAGGAATATTATAAATGGTCCTTTGGGTATTGTGTTTTGCGTGTGTAATTAGTGTAAGTTTATAAGTATTAACCATGGTTTTGGCTGAAAGAAATAACGACGTAAGAAACGGGAAGCGGTCGAGAGGGCCGAGCCCCAATGGCCATGGAAGCCCCGATTCTAGTTCTGAAGATGAAAACGGTAATTTAAATCAGAATAACATTAATTAAAATATAAAGAATAAGCCAATAAAATTATTTTAATCTATCATAGCTTCATGCTGTGCTTGACGGGGGTGATCTGTCCAGTGCGAGTGTACTACAAATAATAATATGTATATCGTATTTGCTTACTATACTCGCTTTTCTTCTAATATAATTACTTAATATATTGTAATAGTATCAATGACAGCAATTTCATGTCATGCTTTATTTTTATGCTTTTCATCATCTGCCCTCATCTCATCCCAACTCCATATAACACGACACAAAGCAGTAGTGCCATTTCCAGCCGAGAAAATAAGAGTGGGTCGGGATTATCAGGCTGTGTGTCCAGAATTGGAGCCTGTGGATCAGCGAAAACCAGACTTGATCTCTGATAGAGCACTTCTCGTTTGGTCACCCACATCTGATATTTTAGATTCCAAATGTAAGTTTAATATATATTGGCTGTTATTGGCAATTAATTTTTAACTTGTACACGTGATTAATAAATGTTAACAACTTTTAGTGGATGAATATATAACTACAGCTAAAGAAAAATATGGTTACAATGGAGAACAAGCATTGGGGATGTTGTTTTGGCATAAACATGACCTTAGTCGAGCATCTATGGATTTAGCCAACTTTACTCCTTTCCCTGATGAGTGGACAGTTGAAGATAAAGTGCTCTTTGAACAGGCCTTTCAGTTCCATGGCAAAAGCTTTCATAGAATAAGACAGATGGTATGTTCCAATTACTATGATACAAAAAGTTATTATAATTGTGCTAATTTTTCATTTAGTAGAGAATTATATCATTTTCTTTCTTGGCAGTTACCTGATAAATCAATAGCATCACTTGTTAAGTATTACTATTCATGGAAAAAAACCAGAGCTCGTACATCACTAATGGATGTGGTTGGAGAAGGTCGCAATGCTGCTGGATCAGGTACAGGCAAAAGGGAGTCCGGAGTAGGGTCTGAGCCAGGTGGCTCAGATAAGGAGTCTGATAATGACGAAAAGGTTTGTATAGTTTATTTGTTTTATTATCTGGCTTTCATTATTATAGTTAAATACTAGTTGCCTTTTAGTTTTGTGTGCAGTCTTGTACCCTTTGTTTTATGTAGTAGTACATTGTTGGGAGAGGCAATAACCTTTTTTTATGTACTTATATGTTAGTAGTGTATCTGGATTGTCCAATTCTTAAATTATCACATTAGCCTCAAATATATAGAAATGCAGAGTAGATAATGATACCACGACAGAATTGATTCTATGATGATTTTTGCCATGCCATTTAGTACATTCTATGATTCATCACATTCATGGCTAGTATATTCTGAAGTGATTGTTCTTCCTCTGCATGTTGATCAAGAATAATGGCAATGAATGTTAAAGGAATTTCATGTATATAGACATTGATTAAACTGAGCTTATAATTCTTAGGTTTTGGTATGTTATGTGATAGATAGATATCTTGATAATGACAGAAGTGGACTTTCCACCGGGGTATTGTCCGTGGAGGCAAGGCCACAGCTACGGGTGGGCCAACACTTCGTGCTGGACAACATAGTGAGGTGGGTGCATCACTTCCTAGCCACAAATAAAAACTTTAATTTGATTGAATATATATTCTTTCATTTCTAAAGTCATGTCTAGCAGACATTGTCTACTATTTAATAGTAGACATTGTCTACTATTTAATTGGTGTTTTCATTTATTTATTGACATTTATCAGATTGGTTGTAGAAGCTCCTGCTATCTTTCAAAAAGTATTTGTCACATCAATTCAGTGTTACATGCTATTCATGATTAATTAATACTCTTATCCATTTAATTTCTTATATTTTCAGCTTGAAACTATATAGTATTTAGATATTACTGCTTACATCATTCATTTAAACTATTTTGAGAGTTCTATATGAGAAACAATTTTGTTAATGATAGATTGTAGAGATATATCAAGAGTTTGTACTTGTTTATTCAAATTGTCATATTTTTAAATATGCATCAAGAGAAATCTGTTTCAGTTAAATGGACTTTACTGTGATCCTTAATATGGAACTTATTTAATTCAGTTATGTAGTGCTTACAAGTAAACTCAAATATCTTATACTCTATATTTTATACTCATATTTATTTAATTAATAGTTAGTCCACTGTTTAAATAACTATTCATCAAATATTTGATTACTTCTATAATTAAATACATCACTTAGCTGCACATTCATATGGCTTCTTATTTAAAATTTTTAACTGCTCTGCATTTTTATATACAACCTACAATTTCTACTATTTTCATGATCAATAGTCATTTTAACAAAATTAACTTTTCAAAATCCCCAGCTTATGGAAGTATGTGGCGTTTTGTTTTAGTAACAGACATATTATTTATGGTGTTAGTCGCCAATAATTATGATGTACATTATTCATTGGAACTTGTTACTAAATCAAAATGATGTTGTATTGTGAACCTGCAAACATAATGGACTTTTCATACTTCAATGTTTCTTATAAAAAACCTTTAGGATATACTATTGGCAAGATAAAATTATGGTTTGTGATTTAACACCCTATAATCCTATCCTTACAAACCTGTCAGTGATCCTGCATGCTTCCTTTAACAGCCCCTTGTAATACAGAGAGATAAAATTGTGTTGTTGTTCTAATGTGTGCAGAATATCATTTTATACATATTCTAATGGGTTTTTAAACGAAGTGTGTGTGCAGTAATGTCATTCGTCCCCAAATAGACTGGTGTTAGGTGCTTGGTACAAGGCAGGAATGTAAAATATTGATTGGGGTTTAGGGCGAAGGAGGCGGCGAGGCGCGGTGCACTGTGTGCGGCATTCTGTGCAACCAAACGACGCAACACAACTCGCACAAGTTGTGCCAGGCATGCCTCGTGCACGCCAGGTCGGTAACGATCACTTTCAGTTAACATACAAGCTCATATGCTCGCCCACTTATCATCACTCCTATTATTAATTAAATGTATCTCATATATGTAGTGGCTTTTTAATAAATATATAAGAGACTATATAATTTAAATTCATGTAGGGATTGATGTCTATAACAGCTGAGATCTCGTTGTTCTGTGCTAGCTAGCATCTACTTGACCCCCTTAGTTTGCCTAGAGTTTCGTTATTAAATTATTTATTAAGTTGTATGTTGTGAATGTAAATAGCGGAGGTGATATGTGGGCGTCTACCCCAACTATAACGCTAGGCTCTTTGCAATTTTATTTGCATGTAATGATTTTTAATCCCCACACATAGTGTTGGGTTTAGAGCTCAGTTGGGATTGTTGTTTCAATGTTAGCGGTAATGTGACAGACGCACCGGCACGATGAGACCGCTCTGCGGGCCGTCCGGGCGGCGCGGGCCCGGCTCCAAAAACCGCCGGTACAAGCACCGGTTGCCGCGTGGCATATACATCAATCACGACGATCTCGTCGCCATGGCCACTGGCCCACAGCCCGGCGACCCTCCGCAGCCCGGCCTTATCAATCAGGGCGAAGCCATGCTCAAAGCAATGGATAGAGAAATTATTTCGCTCAAACGACAAGTAAGACGCAACCCGCCAAAGATCCGTTGACGCTATGTAGCAATGATGCGAGACGCATTCTCATTCTTGCATTGCGAACATTACGCACCGATCCACGGCGTTCGGGGCAGGTTTCGTTGAGTAATCGCGGATCTATATACAATAACATCGGGTGAGGTAATGTAAGAATGGGAATGTGGTACGTTATTTTAACTTTTATGTTTCGAAAAATAGTGTAAAATATTGTGATCGTGGTGACATTGAAATATCATGTTAGGGGCCTACATTTAAAAAATGTATTCTGCACACATTTTATAGTGTTAGCTATTTTATTTTATAAATATTATAAAAGTATTTATTTTTTCGCTTTCTAATTTATAAGGAAATGTAGTAATTGTCATGGTAGTTAAGATTTAATTTAATTACGTAGCTTCTTGGATAATCCAGATATGCACTTACAATTACCGCCACTATATACGTTATTTAGTTTGCTGAATTTAAATATTTCATTCGGATTACATTTGCAGGTACAACAGAATAAACAGCAACTCAGTGCGATGAAACGTAAGGTAGGCGACGCGGGCGTCGAGGAGTTCCGGCCCGGCGAGCCGCCCGCCAAGATCAACTCTCGTTGGACCAACGAC
>DWTO01004801.1:0-11221 GCA_018244755.1 Jemadia pseudognetus
GGTACTGTCTGCCTACCCTGTGGAGGACATGGCGTAATGATTTAATAATAATAAAAGCGTTATCAAATCCGTCTTAAGTCACTATTTACCAGTCTCTCCACCGCGACTCAACAATCGTAAGAGCCAACCCTCGGGTGAGCAATCTCACTCATCGCTCCAGAATCTCGAGATCCCCCTACATTGAAGGCGTAAAGGAAAAATTGCTCAACTAAATAAACAAGACGTCATCCCATATAATCCCGCGGCCATCCCGGCACATCGGTAATCTTGGCGTGATTAACAATAGCGGCCACGCCCCCGGGAATCCAATAAGCGTCCGGGAATCATTTGCGAGATTGCGGGCTTGCTGTTAATTTTTGTAATTGCCTCGGAAATATATTAGGTTAACCGATTTTCGGGGAAAGATGCGCCATCTTTCATTATCGTGCATCCTATATCCCGCGGGATACGCGCCGGAGCCACCGCTGTGTTTACATCGCGTGCTTCTCTCACTCAAGTTTATCTGTTCACTTAGAGTTATTTTAGGAAATTGTAGGCATTGGAATGTTATATAAAAGTGGAGGAACATTTATCGTGAGTAATACATACGTTGAATATTAACTATTTTGTAGTATTTATTAGAAATAGTCTTATCAAATCATGTATAGTTGAATGAACAAAAAATTGATTTAACAAAAGTTGTGAAACATGGTATTTGGCACTGATAAATCGAATGATGTAATTGATAATTAATTGTAGAAAATTAAAAAACTGTTACACATATTTCTACAACAAAAAAACAAATAAATTGGCGAGATCGGAATAACCTTACATGCGTTATTTCGGACTGATAACATAATATAGCGTCAAGCTTGTGTTTCCCCGACATATTATGCCGAGGAGGGTGGTGCCTACTGCCGCTTGTATGTGACACTATCTCAAACTCACAATGCATAAATATCGCTGAAGCCGAAATCACAACTTTTAGGCAAAAGTTATTTACACAATGACACATATTACAGCCGGTTCACGAATACCACGAAGCAACAACGATCAAATTACTGCTCAAACTTGCCACCTATTAATCATCATAGTTGAGTCACAGTGTGACCGGCGCTTAAAATATCGACTTATGAATTTCCAGTCTACGGGTTATTGCCAGTTGATTGACGTGCTCAAGTTCACTTACTATGGTTGTAGTTAATAACGGCTGGGACGTTATGAGTTCGTTGAATGTATAAATCACTCAGTTGTCTTCTTGGGTGCGATCAGTTCTGTCTCCTGTTAAGGCTATTATTCATGAGCCCATTTGAAAATGTAAATCTTTAACACCAAACCAGGCGAGGTAAATATCCTGTTTTGCTTATTTTCCAACGTAAACACATGTAATATAGTTTGTGTTTGAGGCCTCAGTGTAGTATTTTTATCCAGGTTGATTGATAGAATTATAAAATAGAACACGTGTCTCATGTCCGCCGCCTGATCTGTGTATTCTGTCGTTTCTTTAATTACAGAGGATACGTGTCTCGTGTCCGCCATATAATAAAGTTGGCGTGTGAGTAATGGAACAGCGTATGGTGTCAAAGAGGACGTGTCCTAGCAAAAATTGGTTCATTTTCTCAATTGGAAACTAATAAATCAGCAAATGGGGGTCTGGAAAAGGATATGCTTAGCTCATCGACGGGAAAATATTGGCGGTAGAGATACATAATCGCTCTTTGACAGTTTTATACTTCAATCAAACATTAAATTTCTCTATTTAGTACGTACTTTCCACGGGTGCAGTCTGTTAAAATTTAACTATGGTTATTTCAACTGTAACACCTGTAATTTACCTGTATTACAATATAACTTTGTAAGGTGAATGTTAGTTTTGTTGACTTATCTTTATGTACTATTAAAATCTAATTTATGTTGTTACATATTTATATAAATCTATTAACAGATAATTTCCTACGTATTTCATAGTTAAGTGTTTCGCTCATAAATATGAGGAATGGGGAACTGGTCGCCAGGCTCTGCGCAACGGCCCGTAAATGACATTCTATCAATAGCGTAGACGTACCTACGAATAGACATGGCATGTGCTCTAAATATTTACTGAGTACCGACACTGTATCAATGTCTGTTATTATAACTGTACCTCATGCCCCAGAACAACCTAGGAAATGTAACTGAATGATATAACGGAGATTAAAGAAAAATATATGTGTGATGTTGATCGGAAATGATTGAACAGAAGAAATGCCACTTCTGTTCAGTCTATGAACATAGACTGAACAGAAGTGGCATTTCTTCCTGTGTACGTAGGCTTCGGAATCGTTTGGCCAGGGCTTCATTCACGCCAACACAAATGATCGCTCCTCTAAGTTAGTTGCCATTCACTATTTTCATTCGCTGTTCAGAGGATGCTGTGCCCAGATAGACGCAAAGAACTAGGGGCAGTAGTGATGTTAGTGCTATAGAACCGCAGCTAGAAGTTACCTGAGTAGAGTATAAGTGTTATCTTCTAATGTTAATGATAGACAAGCGTTTCACATGTGATTTCTATTTTTTATGCACTCTATGGCATAGAATTCCTTTGCCGTATAAAGAAACACTGAGAGATTTGAAATGGATTTTAGCTAACGGAAGAACTGGCTGAGACTGAAAATTAAATGCAGAAAATGTTCTAATATACCGTTTTTTAAATTGCACGCAGTTATACCAGAATAAATTTACAATTTATTGTTTCACTGTAGCTTGTGCGTGCAGTCAATTAACATTGTTAGGTGTAGGTATGGCGCAAGTAAGTCATTTTGAATCCACAACCTACCAAAGAAGGAAATGAAAGGTACAACCCTCTGTGTACATGAGACGCTTTAATATAAGCTCGTAAATCATCTTAGGAACTTTCCCTCCCACGTAAACTATTGCAACGTTGTTACTTAAGTAATATTACATAACTATACATACATACGCGCCGATTGCGGAAACTTCTGACTCCCCGCCAACCAGCATCTGACCGACGTAAATAGGGGATGACAATGTACATAAAATTATATATGTGTATATCAGTATGTTGCCTAGCAATATTGTTGGAAGATAAGTGTTTCGAAGAGATTTAATGTATACAACTAAACAGTCCGTAAGATATTTTCATTAAACCGCCAATTTAAAAGTTGTACCGAAAAATGGGGCACATTGCAAGTATTCCGTCGTAATCCACGCAGTCCGCATTGTTCCAAAGGGCGCATTATTAAATCCGCACCCGCGAATATTAAACGCGGCGGATACAAAGTGGATACATGGAATTCTTTGTAAACCGCTGAAGTATTTTGGCCCAAACGTTTAAAACAAGCGTTTTTATCGTTCTTAAAAGTTTACGCGTCTAGCTGTACATATTTATTTTTTACTAGGGCAGTAGAAAAGTTTTGTTCAAACAAGGCAGAGAGTCGCTGGAATGGCGAAATGACCCCAGGTCGGGCGCCCAAAAACCGCCCTTAGAGAAGAAAGAAATTGAAAAAATGAAAAAAACTTGTTCTTGAGGATGAGTTTTTATAAGACAACGAGCCCGTCCACACTGCGCGAGTTGCAAGGCGTGCAATTCGAAGAAATCAACCATCCACCGTACAGTTGAGAGCTGGCTCCTAGCGATTATTCCCTCTTTTGGAATTGGAAACAAGATCTCCGAGGACGGAGATTTTCCAGTGATAACGAAGTGAGTGCGGCCGCAAACGAACATTTCCAAGAGAAAAACGGCGAATATTTTTTGACCGGGATATTTGACCCTTTATAGAATATGTAAGATGTAAGAAGTGTTTTGAAATAGAGAGAGATTATATTGAAAAATATTTTTTTGTACATTTCTATCAGTATTTTAAATACCTTAGGCTCAAAACTTTTCGGCCGCCCTCGTATTAGTACAACTGTCACCCGGGGTCGGTCGCGGGAACTTCAGACTCTTGTTTAAAAAATGAATCGTGTACCTGGACATTCCAAGGTACAAGCAATTCCCATATAATATTTAATTTTAATCGTGAAAACGGCATTAATGTTTTAATTTTCGAGTAAGAATACACTATAATTTAAGTTATTTAAACTTCTTACTAATATACCACCTACGCCCACCACATAATAATGGATCAGTCAACTGCTATACACCAGACACAAATTCTAACTCCGAGCTACTACTGAACAATCTCAATTTATGAAACCCAAACGTTGCCCGACCGGGGAATCGTATCGAGGACCTCCCGATCGACACTCGTGCTTGTGCCCACTCGCACACCGAGCCAGTCTGCGACCGACGAGGCAGTCATATATTGTCTTTATAGGCTGTATTTTTATTACAGCCTAACATATTAACATATTGACCAGTAAAAATAATTTTATACGTTTCACCAATCTTAAGTTAATTTTTAGCAATATGAAATTTACAAAATAATATATTATTTATGTCACCATTTGATATAACATGACAGATTCGATGTTAATGTTACTGATCGATGTTACCGTTAGACATTTGAACATCGCCATGTTCTAGACACTTCTCGACGTTTCTATCATAGCCAATTGGCTATTGGAGTGTCGATGTTGTTGCTTTTAGGATAACTGCCCTCGGGGTAGTCATGTCGATGAACTGGACGGACCAAGGCGCATGCGTTGTTATTAATTGTTGGAATGCATTGATTTTATAAATAGAAATAAGAAAATAATCATAGTATTAGCGGCTGCGGTACACCAGGTCTTGGTTCTCACGATACAAAACTGATGGTGTTTAACTGAGGTATTTTTAATGTGGCATACTTACCGCCGCCTCTACTTGCCGCCCGCAAAGGCGCACGTTCGTCTGTTGGAGTTGGAGTCTGGAGGAGTTGCATTTGGAATTTGATGTCAATCGCCAGTCAAAGCTTAGAAAAACAGATAGGACTATAATAAAAAAACATTAAGTAAATACAAAGGTATTAAAATACTAGTAGAATCGGACACGGTACATTTTCCGTAATCAGAATAGAACAACGAACCTTAAGTGCAAACACGCCACCGACAAATAGCAAAGCGCAATATATGTTGAACCTGTTTAATTAATTCACGATATCTTTACATTCGTGGTTCAAAGTAACGGAAACAATAAGGAATAAATATATACGAACGAACGAATCAGTGAATGAATGAATTTGCTTAACAAACACTCAGCTTTGATAAATCAGCGATGTGAGGGCCTCGATTTAATTAAATAAATTAACGGTACCGTTTACACCGCGAAACTTAGCTTTGGTTGTGGGCCAAGTTACAAGTGGAAAACGATTTTGATTTAAATCGCTTTAAATTCTTTGTTAATTCTCCTACTGTAGGTCTTTTTCCGCCACTAAAAGAACTGAACCTGTTACCATAAACCAATGTGTACAAATAGAAGTAGGGGTTAGTAGCTAAGGTTTGTTAGTTTTTCTTACATCAACTCCAAGGATCTGGGGAACAGATCCTATCACTCACTTAAAGATTTACGAAGTTGGATTTCGATATTGAATATATGTAAATTGCTATAACGGCGAATAAAAACATGACGAGGAAACCTAGTACATATTTTATGAGTTCTCCACAGATTCTCTAAGCCGAGTAAATTCTTGAAATTTCTGGTTTCTTTGATTGCAGGCTTTCTTAATGTTATAAAATCCTCATTAAACTATAGAATGCAATAGAATTATTTGACTTCAATGTGGATACCAAACTTACAGAATAATATATTTGATGAACACAGTTTTTTTAATTGACTCCGATTTTCTGTAATCCAAACATCATCATCATCTATTAGCCTCACATACATTTCGCAGCTGGATACAGAGCTTGCCCAGGGAGTGCCCTGAGGACCAGTTATCTGACGCCATCCAGCGCGCCCACAATCCAATAACGCACAACAATCTCGACGTAACCTCAAGTAATCCACCATTTATTACAAGGGCCGTGCGTGTGTGCGCCGCGACGCGACCCCGCTCATATTAACTCCGCGCAAACATTTGTGCACGCGCGCTGCTGCCGAGAATTACGCGGTTTAGGATTGTTATTAGCGCCAAATTAAAACTGCTCTGAACTTAGAGCGGGACTTGGAAACTTTTGCTTAATAATATTACAAGAAAATGTATGTATATTATCACGCCTAATTTATATAGGGGAAGGCTGAGCTTGATGATTTTCACCTGCTACGACGCTGGCAGACTTTGTTCGTTCGGATAGACAGAGGGGTTAAAAGTTATACATATCAGACGAGCAAGTATGTATGAACGATTGTAGAAGAAGGGATTATTTCTAATTATGAGAGTATTGCTAATTATGACTTTAGAGGTACTTTAGAGGTGAGAGCTACCAGGCCTTGCACTTATTGCATCGGTTATATTATACGCAATAGAGAACTTTGAAGAACTCCAAGATGTGGAGCTTCACTCAAAACACTAATTTCATCTACCCAGCAAGTAATGTTTCACGATAAAAACACTCAACCTCGTGAAGTCGATGTTGGGCGCTAAGACGTGAACGCAGCCTACAGAGCCGGAATGTCAACTGTCACTACCTGTAAATAGAAATCATGAACTATTATTTCATGAAGCGCAAGCACAAAAGCTGCGGCGTGACGGAGAATAATATCACCCCTACAATAGGGGTGCGTTTGACAGCGTGTCCCTCGTTATATTCTTCATTACATATCATTCTATCCAGGGCGTCATTGTTCGCTTTTCATACGCGTAAGGTACACAAACAGCATCCGTAACAAATACAGCTATCTCACTTCTACGACTATTCGTCTCAGTTATTGTTACAGCGTAGCTTGAGGTGGAGTTATGACAAGAATATCTTCGACAGCATTTTATTGGTACTGGTAGATAAAACATCATTCTATATAAGTTTGGACTGTGGAATGGCCGATCCATGGCCATACTTCTAAGAACAGTTATTTAAATATCTCCGGACAACTCGCACATGGCCATCTAGATATAAACTGGACAAAACCGGTTCTATGGTAACCAGACAACTGACAATTAAATTACATACAAATTTCTACACATAGATCATTTTAAACATAGATACTGTATCGGAACTGACCACTAGACCGGCAGCCTCAGTTTTAATGTTCATCCCGCAAGCATAGAATTGTTATCATTGTATTAAATGAACAAAAGGGCGTTATTTTAAATAGTATAATGTACATTATAGCCCGGATGGATTAATTATTTTCATATATCATCATCAGTCTATTGTCGTCCACTGCTGGACGTGAACCTTACCAATAGCACGCCACTGAGCTCGATCTTCAGCTCTTCTCATCCAACTGCTGCCAACCACTTTGCATATACATGTTATCACTCCACGTAGAAAAAATTAAATATAATACTTACAGTAAATACTTACTTACGGTATGTATAATTTATATACTTTATAATTATAATTTACTATGTACTCATATCATTGAGCAGAGAACATAATTTTATATAAAATCATGCAATAATGTTAAATAAATAATTTATTAGTAAATGGACGCCTAAGTTTAACATTGTATTGAAGTAAGTATGTGGTACGCACCGAAGCGCGCGCCGGCACTCGTCGCCCCGCTGGAACGTTCTCCTGTTCTCTTGTTCTCTTGTTCTTCGATTAGCGCCCAGCCGTGTTTTCGTTTTATTTTTTTCATTTTGAAACGTATTAGGGGAGTGCAGAATAAAATTGCATGATTACGTCTTAACATGCTAAAAGCCTTTAAATTAGAAAAAATCCTCAGAACAAATTCCTAAAACCAGATCGGAGGAGGTCACCGAGGTCAGTGACGTACACGCATACAAAAACACTTATGATCAAACAATAAATACTGATGTTAAGAGCCAATCTCATTATAACTGGGCTGTGCACATATAAACAGATTAAATTACACATATTTATCAATTACAAATTATTTATTAATCAGCGCACACCGTAATCCATAATTATGGCAGACATAACTTTTAACACATTCTATTACCACAGATAGCCTATGTTTTAATTCCGGTCATAGTCTATCAGTGTGCTAAATCTCCTCTATATCTGTATCGCCCTTTCAGGCTTAAAGATTAACAAGCATACAAACTTTTGCATTTTTGTAACTGTAGTTAAATTTAGGTAGGTATTGATGCAAGTTTAATCGGCCGATTATCGCAAAGATTTCAATTTTATGTAACAGTGAATTCGGCCGCTTCGCGATACGTAAATACAATAGCAATTCTGTGGCGATTTAAACGCTTTTATTTACATTGCGTCGCGTTTAAATGAATGGATTGATTAATCATTGCGCGCACGACACCGCCAATTATCGATCGACAGTTTCAATTAATTTTCGTGCGAACAGAAAGAATGATAAGCAAATGAAATTCTACGTTGGTACGTACGGGTAAGTGGGTGCGATTTTCAATAAAAATTTTCAATTCCATTTCGTATGTCGATTTCGTTATTGGAATACAATGGCCTCGCCAGTCTCCTACTGTTTACCGGTTAGCGTATTCTAGTGATATTTTAACAACAGTGTCAACTGTGATTTCATTATTGCTACCATTGTTGCCGAAAGAATTAATCCAATCATTTCCTGACTTCTTTCATATTCATACTTAAAATTTATTTTTAAAAGAAAGTACAACATTTTAGTACCTATTCATGCGAAATCAGTCCAAATTATTTCTGTTGTTTGTTGCTTCTTTCTTATCCAATAACGGATTCGAGTATTCAAACGGTATCTAGTTACTAGATGTGACTTATTAAAATTAAATTACAAACACAACATTAAAACGCGATATCAGTATATTGCAGGCGCACAGTGTGTAATCTCTCGAAACGGTGCAGCGACGGGTCCGACATCGCCGAGCGCTCCATGGGAGTGTAACGACCGTTGGCGACTGCCGACAGTCAATGTTGGTGGTATCCGTAATCTTCGTTAAAATACTCATGATATAAAAATTATTATCACACGGACACTTCAGTTCTCTTACGAGGTAGACGAAGGGATAATAATAATAAAATATATCTTGAAACACCCACACACTGTCCTCTGATCGAAAGATATCGAAATAATATGCCTATTATACATATACATACATTGTACACTATGTGTATATATACATATATGTATTGAATACCAACAGTTGTTACTTCGTGGTGATGTTATGACACCGTCATTTGTGAATATTATTACTCTCTCAATGGCTCTTATATTTTAACAAAATGCTTAATGTCGCTTTGTATAATAAAAAATTAATATTTAATAACCTGTTTCAAAATTTTCAAATTAAGTAGGATAAGAATTTGTGACGTATTTCTAATAGTCGCACACTAATAATAAACTATTAAATTAAATAATTGACTTGTTTAAATTATTAACAACAAGTAAAATAATTAACAATTAAATTAATTAAATTAAACGATTGTTACATTAAATCGTGACTAAATAAATTAAATTTTAAGAATAACATAATTTATAATTTACACTTAACCAGTCCTAAATTTGAATTACTAGCAAAATTTAAAAACCCTTCCATAGTACAATAAATCAGGGCAATAGACAGGGGTGAGCGTTTGTCCCGCTATCCCGGATTAACCTGTCCTCAGCCGGGACACGGTACGAGTGTATCGTTAGCGGTAGCTTAAACATTTTGCAACCATGGCTTTTACTTTACCCCTTTTTGTGCTTAAAAATTCGTTCTAATCTACCTTAACAATAATTTAATCGTAATATTAAATACATATTACACCCTGAGTAACAAACACACTTTCGGCAACGCTACGAAATAGACTTGTTCACAAAGGCGTGAGAGCTCTCCTTCCCGCCCAGCAGAGCGTATGCTGCTGCTCTGACATTGCACACGTCCATAGGCCAAGGTGCTCTTACTATCAGGGCCACCTGATGACGATTTCTTATGATTTTTTCTAAGAAGAATAAATAGCAAAAAATATATAACATTTAATGAACAATACGCCGTATATTTTAATATCCTTAGATTGTGAGTCTGTACTGTGCATTACCATGAAAAAGACGCCGAAATTAAATAGAAACTTCATAAAGCACCCTTCTGTTTACGGAAAAAACAATATATGAATGAAACGTTTCATATTACCTCGAGGTTTCACACGGTCTGGTGGTCTTATAAGCCGTAAGACATATTCAAGACACAGGGAAGAGGTGCGCTTATAATGGGGTTACACCAGAACCGCCGAGCGAAATAAATTCATCGACTCATTCACTCATTCATTGGTTCGCTTTTTAAAAGCTTTTATTTAAATCATGTATTAAAGAACACCTAGTAAGCACTTATGTGCTTAGAGCTTATGCTCTATACCTACATTACCAAAAACATTACCTATGTAATATAACTGTATGTACCTAAATGAAATGTTTACATAACATAAACATAGCAAAATTTATTAAAGCTTACTTATTAACAGGTAACTTACATACGTACATACATATCCTCACGTTCTCACTCAGTAGCGGGCTAGGCAGAGAGTGCAGGGTGCCAAGTATCTCTATTCTTGCACACCTGTCGTGCCTCTTCCACGTTCATTAACAGGTAACTTGACTAGTTATCATTATTTTATGCTGTGTGAATACAAAGGATAGTTTTCGTGGAAGTATATAAGAGTAATTAAGGCAGAGATTTTTTAGCTCATCAAGTATAGACGAGAGTAATATTCATTGTAATTGTTTTTGTTTTTATTTCATTATGTGACTGGGAAACAACGCCCCAATCCCCGCCAAATCCTCGCCAACTCGAACTGCGTTACAAGTTCTACAAAAGTACAGAAATACACGGAAATTTGATGTTAGAATGTGCGCTTTGTTGGGAAATTTTCGTTGCCACCGTCTTTTTAGTATTGTAACAGTGGCTGTCAACCGCCAAATGGGACTTGTGAAATATTGTTCCGAATTGAAATATCGGTTAGCGGACGTCGCGCCGCGCTCTGAGTTCAGTTTCGATCGCGTTTCACTTGTTACTTTCAATGCACGAAGTTCAATTTTTCAGTTGCATTCATTTTATATAAAATGAAAAGTTAAAAATGTTGTACCGTTATTTCATTTTGTATTCAAATTAATTTAGTAGAGTGACACTTGCACGGTTGTACTGGAGTAATGTATAACACTTATAAAAATACCATCTCTCTGCACACATATCTTCTACACTTATAATAAATCTGTAGAGAGGTCAATTGTGTACATGAAATATATTTCCAAAATAACTATCAGGGGGTGATTAGG
>DWTO01004802.1:0-11221 GCA_018244755.1 Jemadia pseudognetus
TGCAGAACACTCCCACGTGTCACCGGTTACGTTTACGTCCCATTATGGAATAGGTGGTGAGCCTATCGCCATGCATCTGGCACATATCCAGACTCCGAACCACTATTAGAAAATCTAAATTAGAAAATTTTTGTAGTGTTCGACCCGGGATTCGAACCTGGGACCTCCCGATCGGCAGTCGCACCTGCAACCAACACGACCAGCGAGGCAGTCAATAATTAGAGGAAATAATTGTAAATAGAAAATATGCAAATGTCTACGTACATAATATTTGATAACAAATAGGTGGACTCGATAACAAAACACTTATGAAGATATCACTGAAAAATTCTACAAATAGTATTATGTGTGTAAGGTGCTTGACGTCCAGTGCGTCTACCGGTTATATGGCGTCGCATTAAGATGTCAGTGGATCCAATAACTACTTAACATCGGGTGACCCGTAAGGATTAATGATACTTGTTAATAAGTATTACTTGTTAATAAGTATTACTTGATACTAAGTATTACTTGGTAATATGTTCAGACGCCCATAGCGGTGTGTAAAGAGTTCAGTAACTGTACTAATATTACTTTCATTAATTAGTTTAAAATATGATGTCTGGGCTTTAGAACTTTTTAATTAATAGTAAATTATTATAATTAACTGAGCCTGTTTATTACATCATTTTAATATTTATAACAAAGCTTCAATCAACACATCTTTCAGAATTTAATCCAGATTTTTTGAGCAAATTAAATTAGTGGACTTTATTAAAAGATTTGCAAAATATATAAAATCATATACCCACTTTCTCTTCTCAGTCTGAGAGGAGCCCTGTGTGAATAGAACAATAAATAATTTTATGAAGATCTGGTTGATGTTTTAGAGAAGTCCAGTGAGCTATCGTGGGAAAAAACTTTTGATGATAATGATGATACAACGCTTACAAATAGTGAAATATTTGTACTTACTTAAAGGATTTGAACAGTAGCCACGTATTTTGTAGGGTGTGGTTCCTTAGCCATATTGTTATAAGCGTTTTAAAAGAGGACGCCGATATAAAAAGAGAAATAGGGGAATGGGCATAGTCATTTTAAGATGATTGCTATTAGACCTGGTTTGGTTTGGTGGACCTGGACCGGAAGGGGCAAGATGATGATAGCCATATGATTGAAACAATGTGTCATGTATGTATGCTATGTATAAATATGTATATGTATATGCTATGTATAAATAATGTGAATTACATAATATGTAATTATAATGAATTTATAATAAATCAATTAATATATCAACATGGGAAAGAAAATTTTATTCTAAGGAACCCCAACAAAACGACGAATTTAAATCTATCGTCTAAGATAAATTTATGATTTTCGTTAACAGAATCAAATCGCAAATTCATGGAAATGTCCTTAACCGTAATCTGTTCTAACGGGAGTAATCCAATCCTTCTCAAAAACTTCTGTAATTTGCAGCCTTCGTGTAAATTGGGCCGCGGAGAATAGATAAATACGGGATGAGACAGTACCTAATGCTGATCACGTTATAAGCGAGACAGATAACGCGCTGTCAGTTGTCTCTTTTTAACTTTCGAAGACGTAGATTATTGAGCGGAGAATCGATATAGCTTTTCGGTAATGAATTATTTTTCATGTAAGTAGTTAATAAAATTAGGTGTTATTTAGGGGAAACTTACAATACGAAAGCAATGTAACTTTTCGTATAATAACACCTTCTTCCCTTAAACGTAACATCACGATTGTAATCCTCGAAGGGATAGGAAGAAAAGTATAGTACGCTTTCACATTTCATCAGTTACGTTTATGTCGTACTATAGAAAAGGCGGTGAGATTATTTCCATACACTGAGCACATATCCAGACATCGAATCACTACAAAAAATCTAAGTTATATAAATCTAATAGTTTATAGCTAATATTAATAGATTTGAAGCTAACACCTCTCGATCAGCGGTCGCGCTTGCAAACAACACGACCAACGAGGCAGCGTTCTTCATTTCTGGATAACATTACCGAAAATACCATAATATTATATAAAAAGTTTTCCAGGGGCCAAATAGGGTGGTCCATGTGGCGAAGATTGAATGTGTATTACAAATATTATGCAATATTAAATTAAAATTTGATTACCTTCATTGATTTTAAGGTCTATGCGTTCAATTAATGACTGCCATACATTGTTATATTTTTAATGTACCAACTTTGGATGCCCTCTAAACTAAGGGTACATTCTAGTGGTATGAAGGCGATAGAGAAAAACTTTTAGGACTTAAAGAAAAATAATTTTCGTATGTCGCAGTGTGGCGTCAGTTCGATAATAGGCTCACGTGGCATCATTTATTCGTTGGTCTGTCTTGTTACATTTACAGTTTACAGTTTCCCTTTGTACTATGAAGTTTGAACTGTTTTACTAATCAATTCAAATCTGACTTTAGCAACCGTTGACATTAATTAAGCCGCCACAAAAATTTTACTTGAACAAAGAATTCTCGTTGGTACATCCAAAGCCTACCCGTCAGGCTTATTTTGACACTTTATGCAAATGTATACGTAACTTTTAAAACAATTACTCGTTGAAATTCTAACTCGATATCCGATATTAATTAAAATGGAGGCAAGATTTATTGAAACAAGTTGTCTTCGACAAAGTCAACGGTCTGGGGAAATATGTACGGTATTTATCTTCAGTAGGAATTATTAATATTTACAGCAATATTTTGAGGTTACGTAATTAATAACGATCACTGATTTTTATTACTCCATTGTTAATTGAAGAATCATGCTAGATATATTCGACACTCGGTGCTCTCTGCCTACCTCGTAAAGGACCTGGCGTGAAGATATATGTGGGTCTGTGTATTATTTTTGTATAGAATTTAACGGATCTCCATATCCTCTAGAGACTACGACCTGAAAGGGGCCTCTCTGGAACGCGCTTGCAACCAACACGACCAATAAGGCAGTCAAACCGTCTCTATGACGTGAACAATTAAATCGGGAATTTTATATCTTTTTGAAATTGAATCCACTTATAAATGTCTACGTATCCTACCGCATGACTCACGACGGTATTACACTACGACTTGTTGCAATGGTCCAGGCGTCAGCGGTGCGTACCTAATGAAAACGTGCGTCTGGCTGAATTAACGCTAAGCTCAATGATATTATCTCAAGGATGTGTTACCGTTAGGGACTAATATTCACGAGTAAGCTGTTCTGGATACGTTAAGCGGCAGTTGAGGAGGAATTTTTTGTTTACACCAGTGCCTCAGCAGTGGTAAAATTTTTACCGTAACTAATAAAATATTTGGTTTAAGCGTTATTAAGGTTCCTATGTCCTTTATAAATCTCGAATCTGTGTATTATTCAGTCCAGTATTATGTCCATTTAATACAAACTTTTATACCTCATTATAAAACTTAGCTATAGCAAATCTCAAATAACGTAGGCGCAATATTTCCAGCAAAGGTACCTACAGATACAAAAATGTCTCTTCACATATTAATATATTTTAAAATATACCATACAATATCGATATTAAACATAACGTTTTAAATTTAGTATTCATAAGTTCCATAAATTAACATAGCAATTTAGGCTTTAATATCGTAACATCACCAGTCGCTGTCTCATTATACATTATCTCATTAGTACACATTAGTCTTATTATCTCATTAGTACACAGTTAGTACGGGTACACATTCTTTGTTACGAGTGAATATGTGAACTACGTAAAAACTCAATAACGTTTGTACTTCGCGGTTGGGGTAGGCAAAGGAGTGTGGTAAACTTCCACGACTCACCTTTAATGTTATAGTATCTACCATGGAAGGGAGGTGAGCGTATTGCTATACACCGGGCACAAAATCTTAGCACATAATCTAAAGATAGAAGAAATATAAAAACTATTTACCAGTAAATGTAATTTTAGGTGAAGATGTAAGATCACAGTAAATCTTTAGTTTAGTCAACGATCACGAGACATAATCAGCAATAAGATGACTTGAAATCGAGACCGAATCTGGCCGTTTGAACTTCTACGCCAGCGGGGCAATCTAATCAAGTTAATTAGACCACTTGGCTGGTTGGTGTTTGCATTGAAGACATAAGACTCGTGAACAACTTCGCTGACGAAATACGCTTCAAGAGGTCTATAGCGAAATGAATAAAAGTTTTATAAGTGTAATTTTATGGTGTATAAAATTTTTAATAATGTCTAATTACTGTTACTAAAAAACGTTTTTTTGCAGAGTGTTTTGTATGTTATGAGTGTCACTTTATCTGTATGTGTTAATAGTTGTGAATTATCTAAACAGTTTTAAAAAAATATATCAATTTATAAATTGTTTGTTAGTCTTTTTACGAGTAGGGAAATATTCAACGCGGCCGCAAAATAGAAACTTTTTAAGTTTTATAAATTTAAAGTTTTGATTAATGTAATTAATTGTACGTGATGTGCCGTTTCTATTCTTAAATTTAATAGAACGTCATGTACTTGTTACGATAAATACCTTGTAACATGAATTTGAGTAAGAACTTAAAATCTGGAAGTTTAAACAGTTGCAAGTACCTAGAGAAACAGTTTGTGCAGGAATACATAGATTGAACTTGGCCTATGCGCGTATTTCTGTATTTACGCTGTAATATTACATATTACAGTGAAAAAAATGATAGTAAACTAGTCATTGAAGAGTAATGTGTAAAAATCAAATTTTAGATTAGTTGTACACTTGCTGGGTTACGGTAATCACGTAAAATACAGTCTATGCGTTTGTTGGTAAACAAAATTAAACAATGGTGCAATAGGTTTCATAAATTTTAACAATTGTGCTGTACGTTAGTTACTTTCAAATTTGTAGTATTACCGTCGACGTAGAACGATGTTTTCGCATTTCCATGTTGGCGAAGTTGTTTACGAAGTAGTGTAAAGATTACATCTTGTTGTCTGTCGCAATAAAGAGCGCACGATTTTGTGAAACATGTTGCTTTTGCTATGAAAGTGAACATATGTGTAATTAAAACATATTGATAGTTAAGTGGTTAAGAAATGGCGTCCAAAATACAAGATATGGACGTGGACGCAGTGGTCAAAGTATTGGAGAACTGGGAAATGTCAGAGTTCGTTGATTTTGTGACAGAAAAGCAAATAGATGGAAGAAAATTAATGGTGAGTATTAATATGTCTTTTCGGTTACATTATAGTGGTTAGTCAGAAAATTCCAAAATAAGGTACCATCGTTAACTTCCAAATAGTACCTAAATATTAATGTTATTTATGCAGGCGTTAATTTGAAGTAGTTAAATCATGGTATATAAATCATACATTTTTTTCTACTATTGTATTTTATTGCTAATTGTAAGAGCGTTACACACAATCCTTTGGATCTGATCGTACTTTGGATCAAGGTAGGTTTTCTGACGTGGGGTATGAAACATTTGTACGAATGGACGGATCAATGTTTTTTCCTAAGGTACATACACAAAAAAATTATAGTGAGAGATCTAAAAATTTATGATTAAATCAACAACAGACTGTAAGAACACAATAACATACAATACAAAAACTGCAATAGTGACATGCCAGCAACCAATGCGTGTCTTGTGTAGGTACTACACGTCTACTTGTTACATAAACTTGTGCGTATAATACGAAACAACAAATCAGTTGATCAACCTTCGAAATTTGAACATCGAAAACGTGAAGGAGACGATATCGTATCGGATAATGTTGAAACGTGTACTAAAATAGAAATAAGGGCGCACCGAACACCCGCGGATTTACATTTTCAATTTAATCGCTCTGTATACTGATGTTTATGCGGTACACGGGTTACGAATTTTCGATATTGTAGCTTGCACAATCAATTAGCACTGGTTCCAATTTGAACTAACAATCTGCATAATTCGATGTGTTGTGTAAATACTGAGATATAACTAGTGGATGAGATCATAATAAATAATAGGAAAGTTCAATAACAAAGCTCTGCTGTGTGTACAGCAGTCAGTTATTGATTTTCCTAGTTGTCGGTATTATGGATTGTGATGATGAGAAGGTGACGTATTTTTTATTTGAACTAAGTAATGGTCAGTGAATTAATGTGATGTGACTATGGAGGATGTTAAATTCAAAGTTAATGATTAAAAGTAATAAGTATCAAGTAATGCTTGAGTGAGAAAAAATTACCAAAATGCTCTGTTGGCTATGGCGAACTATATATATATGTTTCAGTTTTTCGAACATTACACAATGCCTGATGTTTAAATTATAAAATATGATGTTATTTATTTTCTATCTTGAAAATATGTTATAGTCCACACAACAAGCTCCTGCTTTCCGCTAACTCACGCGAAAACTATTTTGAAATAGTTTCTTACAAATCGCTAACAATCTTCATGAGTTTTCGAATCTTGAAGAAAGTCGGTACAAGTAAGTTTAAGGCGGTATTATGAACACGCTTGCTGGTTCCGAAGTTGCAGTAAAGTTTTGAAATAAATCGTTTGATCGTTCACAATTTTAATTTAATTATGGATTGAAATATGGGTTCGGTAGGTTTTGTAAAGTAGAAACAAAATTATGCAACGGCTGTTGGAATATTGCAGACATAAAAATAACTTTATTTTAAGGCCTAATCTGTATAAGTAGGTGAGGGTGTACTAAAGCTTTTTTTATTAATACGGTGGCGTTTGTGACAAATTCTTTCGCATTTGAGGATTGAAATCTGTTTTCAACAGTGGGACGACAGATTTACGAAGATCATGAACAAAATGTTTACATTATGCATTTTATTTTTCTATAATAATAATATCTTACGCACGTAGTAGTAGATCGAAAATTAATTGAGTGACAGTGAAAGCTATGATTAACATGTGGCCTTGTGTTATTCAACGACCAAAAAGGTCATAAGTACTTATAAAGAAGTTATTCATACCCAAATATGTATGATAAAGTTATACATTATTTGTAAGTATGTATACATGAGTAAATTGTGGACATGATTTTAATCATCCTTCCCGGCACTTTATTACACTTACGTGAACGAAATGTGTGTTATGGGCCCAATTATAAATTCTCATCACAATGCCTCATTCATAGTAATGTATTTAAACTTTCAAAGTTTTCCCTTGTTAAGTGGCAGTAAAATTTGATATACGGTATCCTAATTTAGCAACAAGAAGCTAAGTACAAACAAGATGATAAATAAATCCAATCTCTCCCATTATCAATACCTCTCAATTAGATCAACATCGTAAATTCTCTCGACTGTCTCAATTTGAAAAGTTGGGAACTTACAAGTTAGACAGTTATCGACGTCGTAATTTTCAGGAAATCACGGAGGGAATCGTGAAGCTATGGCGCCCCCGGGCGGACGCGAAGAAATTTATATCATTTACACAAGATTTGAAGAACGATCCGGAGAAATATTTAGGGAAAGGTAAAGACAATAACGTTATAACTATCAAAGAAACTAATATATGCGTTGACAGCGCATACCAAACTGTTAGCGTACGAAAAATAAGTCAAGATACTTCAAACTTTAATAGGGTTGAAGAAATTTTAAAGAAAATCGTAGCACCAAAAAGCTTTCTGTACAGAAATGCAAAGACAGAAAGAGCGGTTACTTCGTACGTGCCCATGGATGCGGGTTCGGGGAAAAAGTTCAAGAAATTCTTCAGATTGAGTTCTTATGATTACCCTATATTTGATTTGCGATCGAAATTCACCAAAACAGAAAGTTGCGCAGACAGAGGTTATTATTCTGTGAAGCCGAATACAAAATTTTACGTTCAAAAGTCTTACAGGAAAGTCGATACTAAACCAAAGTATAAATCTTTAGGCACTCAAGAAGAAATGAGTGATCAAATATCGGAAGATCATTTTTACGAAGATCTATGTTATTACGATGTAAATAAAACAATGGAGGGTCCTGCAACTAGTCCTGGCCAAGTAAAACCATGTATGGTTAAAATTCAAGAACTATTCCAGTCTTTTCAGTCGTTCAAACTCCCGTTCTTTAGGAAGAGTGAGGAAGCAACGGAGAAATTCAAGAAGGAAACTGTGAAAGATACTCCGATATACGAGAATAATGATAGTATTGTTGATATGTATGATTCGGTACATATGCCGAAAGAAGAAGTAGATTCAGGGAATAAGGAAAAGAATGAGGTAAGATTTCTTAAATTTAAATGAACTTAAGTCCCCGATGTATCGGAAATTATGGGGTCACAATTATTTTTGGCAACACAGCGTTTGTACCTTTCACAGAAGAATATTACAAAGTACAATAATATAACACTCTAAATTATTATATACAATAAATTGCGACTCGTTAGTCACATCCATACATCCATAGGTTAGGTACATCCATAGACAGGTAGTGCGTTATTACCTATCTATGGGTGTACCCAAGTTAAAAGAAAATATTTGTTAATGTTTCCAGTTACAAGTATCAGTAGAAGATTACTTGGAGCCAGTGCAAGTGAACAAGGACTACTGTGATGTCAATCTGAAGCAGAAAGAGGAATCCTTACTGGGTTTTATTATGAGCTATTTCGAAACCCGCTTCGGTAGACGAGGTAAGATTTAAACCAGCATAATAGTAATTTATGTTTCAATTGCGGTATCATACCGCTATATCTATGTATGTTCAGCTGTAAAGTCCATCGGAAAGCAGATAGTTGACAAATGTATATAGGTACATTATATATGCTGTTATAAATGTACATAAAAATAAAAATAAAATAAATATATCTAGACATCTCCACACACGGCTATCTGATCCCAAACTAAGCGTCAAGAGAGCTTGTGGTATAGTAACCAGACGGCTGATAAACTACATATATACATATAAATATATAGTTAAATAGATTTTTTTTACACCCAGACACAGAACAAATATTTATGCTCATCACACAAATATTTATTCTGGGTGGGAATCGAACCCACAACCCCCGGCACAACCGTCAGATTCACTAACCACTGCACCAACGGGCCAGTCAATAGTCGGTCATACTTGAGTACTTTTGAACTTAGACGCAGGAAAAATATTCGTTAGTTAGTCATTTATTCTTGATGGGAATCGAAACCACGATCTCCATGTCAGCAGTCAGGGCCACTGACCGCTGAGCCAAGAGGCCAGATTATTTAGTATATTGAATAACGTTTTACGTGCCAACATAATATCTATTTGTAAGTCGGCTAAGGCTTTTAGAATGTGTGCTCAAATATCGCAATATATAATACACTAGACTAGACTATTAATTGATTAATAATAATATACAAATGAAAATAGCGTTTAATAAATGTGTAAGTTGACGGCCTCGTTGGTAGTGTTGGTTGCAACCACCATTGCCGATAGATAAATCCTGTGTTAAAATCCCGGGTCCGGCGATAATACATTTTTATAGCTTACGAGTAGATTTTTTAGTAGAGGCTCGGAGTCTGGGTATGTGCCCGGTGTATGGCAATAGACACACTACCTATTCCAAAGTGGGATCTAAACGTAACTGGTGAAACGTGGGAGTGTACTGCACTGTTCTGCCTATATCTTCTAGGATTACAGTCGTGATGTTACGTACATATGACTAAAGATTGCTAATTTTACAATTTTAATAGTTTCAAGATAGACTCATGTCCAGCAATGGGACAGGAACGTATTGTATTTGTTGCAAACTACATTACGCGTTCAAGTATCGGCATGCGAGTGGTTTTTACATGTGTGGGAAAGGGACAGATATATATACGGGTTCGCTTAATATTCTTCATCGGATATTACGTCGGGCCTCAAAAGGCGTCGGCCGGCGGAAATGACGATAATAACGAATAATCCAGCTCGATATAATTTCCGACACGGATTTTGTACGCGTCCCTCACACCCGGGTATTAAATGCGTGTGATTTATTTCGGATTTGGGCTTACATCACAAATAGACGGCAAAGGGCGTTTGAATTTGGACTTATTCGTCTCGAGTCGATGGCGTCTTTGCCAAGTGCTGACAACTATTCCAAGGGTTCGAAGATCGATTCCCGTTTTGGGTAAAATATTTGTAATATGGTGGGTACCTATATTTTGGCGATAACTATATGTTTGTGCGGTAATAACGTTGTTTTGAAAAACTTGTACCGCAAGTTGCCTACCGGTTACATTAAAGAAGGGTTAACTGTCATATTATACATTATATGTTAAGGATGTCATATTATACAACATAAGTGTATAGATTCATCAAAAGAACTCTACAATGATAATCGTACATAAAGCCTATAAATACTCTTTGTGTATAAGATATTAAAAATATAGAAAAATACTGTACATAAGGAATAAGTTTCAGGATGAGCGCAACGTAAGTTAAACATTAAATGAATGTGTTATTATACATTCAAGTATAATTTGACCAAATGTTCAATATGTTATTTGTGTGATATTTAATTTTTTGCCACTGTCGACACCACGAAAGACACGAGCGTTTAGGTAATACTTTCAACTTGCAAGTACAAAACTAGGTTAATAATGATTCTAATTTGGCATATAAATTATACATGTGGACGATGTTGTGAGCAAAAAAATTGTTACAAGGTAAGTACCTACACTGATAGTGTTTATTAATTTAAGTTAAATGTGTATTGAAAGAGCGTGGCACGCAGGTGACATTTTAGTACGAGCTCTCTGTCCCTTGCAGACACATGAAAAACCGAAAACTACTAACCATGTGTCAGAATTTTCAAAGAATGAAACAATAACAAGCATAGGAAGTCGCAGACATATTTATATTTCATAATCTCAGATTTATGAACATACTCGTAGTATGCAGAGGTTAGGAATAATTCAAACATGTACAAAATTTTTTCTTTCGATTATTAATTCAAATGTCTATTGTTCGTAATTACAGCTCGTCTCTACTTTCTCATGGAATGCTTTTTTTCTTGTCCTCACGCGTCTCATATGGACGACATGTGTATAGGGAGGGGGCTTTGTTGTCGATACGATGACACAACGAAATGTCGATAATGTAGTACGAAAAATATGTTATATTTATATGATCAATCATTATTTCGTTTAGGCTTACATAAATCCACCGAATCCATATAAAAGTACTTGTGATAAAAATAGAAAGAAAGAAAGAAAGAAAGAAATCGTTTATTTGTGGCTTACATTGCCCTTAGTAACAGAGAGATAAAAAGATAGGAATAAATATAGAAAAGTAGCAAACTAATATAAAAAT
>DWTO01004803.1:0-11221 GCA_018244755.1 Jemadia pseudognetus
AATTATATATATTCAAAAGATCAATAAAAGAGTCCGCGATGATATACATTTGTCTCTAAAGGATCACCCATAGTAACCATTTTTATCTTTTACATATTACAAAAAAATCCTGTTAAGCTATCTTTACAATGACAAATGACAAATTCAGACAAGTCAACACCATCATTTATTGATTCTGAGGAGATACGAAGTCCACCGGGTCAGCTAGTTTTAAATAAAACAAAGATATCTTGAAAAATTATTATTTCGGAAATTTGGACTTACGATATCTTTGAACCCGTCGTTCGATTCTGGTCCGGTGTGCGGCTTTTGACGTAATCTTTAAGCTCAAAAAAATTATCTGGTTTTAGTAAGATAGACTAAACATAGCCAAAGTTATACAAAAAAATGAAATTCTTTTATTATTTTTTTGTTTTCAATATATCTGGGTTGGGTCGATCGGTTATTTTAAAAATCTAATCAGAACTAAGTCGCGGTGAATCCTTTCAAACGCCGCACGTAATTTTTAACTTTAATAACTATACACGTCATGTTGAATGAAGCTCGATGAATTGTAAAAAATTTGCCTTCACCAGGCAGTTATGTGAAGTGTTATCTATACAACTATATAAAGCAGTAGGTTCTGCCTTAAATTTAAATCGTTTTGTCAAATTTTGCATTAAATTAAATTTTGTATGTGTTTAATGACTCCCTTAGTCAAATTCAATTATTTTTTAAAAAACTGTCTTTCTGTATCTTTTACAATAATTTAAAACCAGCTTAAGTCACTTCGATGTAAATAGTATCTATGTAGATATGTAGGTACCAATGTGATTTTTTAAATTTGGTTTAGGCTAGCATTTGGCCATAGTTTTGCATTTGTGATGTGGTATATTATGTAGCATGCTCCCCAGAAAATACCTAATCTCCTTTAGTCTAAAGAGGCCAAGGCTGTACTTTTCTGGAAACGGGGGCAAGCAGGTGTTTTAATTCTTGACGACGAAGAAAATCGCTTCGTCCTGGTCAGCTGAACCTCTACCGATACTGAAAGGGATACTCCCTAAAATGTATTCTGTAGAACACCGCTAGACGAGCCAATTGGCATCGATGTTCCAAGGTCTGTAGGCTGGTCTCATCGAAGTTTTCTTCACATTACAGTAATCATAATAACAAAAATTTCAAAGGTTTTTTCGATAGCCATATTCATTTATTTTATATACATTTACTATATTACAAATGATGTATATATTACAATAACAAATAAAATATACTTTATATTACAAAACATATCAACAATCTGTTCCTAAAATTCGATTCTCACCGTTAATCAACATATTTTTACCTCTAATAAATTCAGAGTCTTATAATTAGTATTTCTATTTATGTTATAATTTCTATTTCATACCCTAATATCATAACCAAGATAAAGATAAAATTATATTAAATCATTTATATGTTCGTAATATATATGTATGTAGTTGGTTAACGTTGTAATTAATTACTTTGAGATTTAAAAAATAAGTTTTAAAAAATTAGATTTTGTTAAATTATTTTAATGATTCTATCTATGACCCCTTTAACGATACGGATGGTATTTTTAATCAATTCCGGTCTTCCATTCGAAATGTTAACTCCCATAAAATATATATGTACAAACATATATAAACGACGTCATCATTAATTCCTTTATTCTTGCACCATCATCCATCCATTTCTTTTTAGAATGAGAAGAATTAGGACCATGTTGCCACGTGGGCCAAATGTTAGTTAACAGATTTCACACTCCTCAGAGAACATTGTGGACGACTCTAAGGAGTGAAAGTTTCCTCACGATTTACTTTTGCTATTCAGTAAGTGGAATTTGATGTTAAAACGTACATTTTTCTAAAGAGGTGCGATTAGGATTTGAAACGAGGTCATCCAAGAAAGGAAAGTTGCAATTTTATGATATTCAAATCCAGAAACTGATGAGTTATGAAGTTATACTACTATATACTCACTCATTACACACTCCTCTGTCAACATTTTCAGTGATTATAGGTGTGATGTTAGCATTTACGGAAATATAAGAAAATATTCCTTATTAGCATATCCACTGCGGTTGTGCCGCAATTATTATTTCGGTTCCCAACTCCTAACGTATTAAGATAATGGTACGCAAGATGACATAGGTTCGTAATGTGGCTCTTCATTAGTTAACATGTCGTTAGCCTGTAGCGAATGTGCCATTTAATCCTGATTTATAACACTTTAATGGACTGAGGTAAGCAGCTGTAGATAGTTGCTACTTCGGCGATGGTTTGCCGGAAACTCAAAAGGGATTATGTACCTTTATATATTACTTCATTTACAAAATATGGTTTCGGTACGTTTTTTTCTGTAATTTTGGTTTCCCCCCTCCTGTAGTAGTGTATTTTAATATGTATTAAGTTTCTATTTTAATGTAATTTTATTATTTATTTAAATAAGTATCACACAAAATAATACCCGGTATGTACCCTGTACCTATTATTTTCTACAATATGTTTTTCTTTCTTTAGTTAATTATTTTTAAATAATTTGATTTTTGTTTTATATATAGTAGATAATGACTTCAATATTTTTTTGATCTAATCTAATTTTCTAACAATGTAATTATGATTGTTATATTCATATCTTGGAATTATTATTGTTTCCTCAAATCACATATTTATGTAAAGACATTAGATATTTCAGAATTGAAGTATCAACATTGTCCTATATGTTTAGAGAAGGTGAGACATAATATATGTAGTTAGTTAGTGGAGTTCGCCCTATAAGTTTAGAATATAATAATATGCTAAGACGATTGACATCAAAATTAATACCGCGAGCAATTAACTCAAAAATTCAAACCACGGCAGCTTGGCTTTGAAGTCAAAGGAGGCTATTTATTAGGTTCACGATACGGGTACCTACACGCACACGCACACGCACACGCAGGGGCACGGTTACAAGCAGTTCGGAACTTTAGGAATAAAAAAAATTGACTTTTATTTTAATCGACCTCTTACTATCGATCTGTTATATTCTCTTATTATTTGCTATTTCGCTACATATGTTGTTTTTGTTTTATTTATATCATACATATTTTATGTAAAGAAACCTAAGTCACGAAATTACTTTAAATATAAATGAGTAGTTATAAACTAATAATTGAAGAGACAAATGACAAAGAATCTGGTGGGGCGTTTATAAAGTGTTTTGCGACACTTCCGACCAAGCCGGTATTTGATTGTCTTATAATTAAAAAAGCACAGAACTAACATATATTTGCAGTGGTAAATACAAATGATCAATTCAAAATTAAGACATCTGCAGATATTGAATGGAGAGTAAAGATACATATTATTACTCTGTGGTTCACTAATGTACTAACATCAGGTAACACAGGTAAATATGGAGTACCTACTTATACCCAGCTGTTGTGTAATCATAGGGATATTTAGCACATGGTACTCTTTGCCTGCCTCGCGCCGGAAACCTGGCCTGATGGTATCTTAACAATGACCAGATTAAACGTGAAAGTGGCTGACGGAACGTGGGAGTGTACTACACTACTCTGGCCACCTCTTCGGGGATTACAGGAGTGATGGTACGGTTTTTTTCTAAGACATTATCACCATACATAAAATTGCTTAGCTATATTTATTCAACTTCAAGACAATACAATTACGTGGCGATTTGTGAATAAAGGCTGTGAGCACGACGATCCCTTGCAGTTAGACTAATGCCACTTGATTAAAATAAAAGAAATGAATAGGCGCCATTGGTGTTTTCTAAACGGTATCTCTCTGTACCCTGACTATCCTAATATCCTGTCCGTTAAATAACAATATATCAATTGAATTAATTAACTAATTGACCCATAGTTATAATTTAGAATAGATTTTCAACTTATTTCTAAGTTTCTATTAAGGCAATAAGCTGGTTAATGTGAATACGTATATGTTCTGAGCAATATTTACCATATTGCTGCAGTTAAAACGAATACAATCAACCTCAGACATAAGGAATAAAACAGCCGGGAATTTAGAGCTTAAAGCTAAGTGATAATGTACGTAAAACGTCTGTTTGGGATGATGCCGTTACAACGTTTTTCGCATCGAACTACACGACGAAGAACTAAATTCCACCCACAACAACTGGATTCTTGACAGACCTCAACGGTGCGCTTCAAACGTAGTTATATGAGTTTGTTTCGGAGGTGTTTAAGGCACTCTATAACATGGGGTTCTTCACACGCAGCGTTCAAAATGTTCAGGCAACACATTGGTGATGCCTCTGGTGTTGCAAATGTCTATAGGCGGCGATGGTCGCTTGCCATCATATGGGTCGTCTACCTGTTTGCCTTGCCTTACAATATGTCTGTTTTGGAATCAAAGATTCGGTGTGAGCTCTCAATAATGTGTCGGAATACCTCATATTCATAGTAGGTATATCTGCCTGAAACACTCTGCAAGCTTTCAGATTTACTTATTTTAGTAGATATTACATACTTATTTTATTTCTAAACCGAATAATACGGCGGATGCGTTAGTCGAGTTGAACAAGGGGTTCTATGAACGTTTACAGAATAGAAGGCGTCAAGTTTCGACCAAGCTATGATGGGGAGAACTGTGGTTATCATCAGATCAAGTAAATCTTCAGAGCATTAATAGGCTGATAGAACAAGCAGTTTTCGCCCCTTGATGAGCTTCAACGCTCTTCTAGCCCACTGGATAAAATAATGTGCGTAATACTTAAATGCAGGGGATAAGAGAGACATGGTCTGTGTGGTGCTTAACCAGAACTTCAAAAGAATAATGCTTTGACCTCTTTTATATTCTTTAGTACATCCAACCGGCTCGAAGGTAGGTATGTAACTAGCTTTCCATTTAAGTTGTACTCATCCTCTTATAATTAACACAATTGCATAAAACAATGCATTGAAAAAACAGATTTTTTGGCTTAGATTGATGTTTGTACTCTGCAATCGGTAATAACCAAATACCTATTTGACCTTTATATGTTTACCTTCAATTCTGGGTTCATAATATCTGGATAGACTTCAGCAGATATTAAATGGTTTTACATTTTTGTTGTGAGAGGAATAATTAAACAAAATGTTATAATATATAACTGCACATACAGAGTATTTTTAAGTTTACTAAAAGTCTTACCTGTATGGTCTTGTAAAGACCGGCTTAGAGGTGGTGCGGGAGGCGTGGACGCGTGCTCGCCGCCATATAGACCGCTGAACTCCTCTGCCGAAGATGATGATGCGTTGCTACACTTGCGTCCTTTATCCGTCGTGTATTTGCTTTCTGCTCCTGACGGTAGAAACTTGGTATCCGTTTGGTGCTCATCTAACAGACCTGGGACACCTAAAAGCCCCCCGACCAAGTTCGGCCTTAGCTCTTCCATTATTTTAGAGCCCTGTCCGCAGCCCCCACCGGTCGTAAAATTGAGCTGGCGGCTGAAGAATGCTGGGAAAATGTTGAACTGTTGCGGATCCGGCAAGGCGGAGAGTGGCGGCGCGGGCGGCTCGGAAGCCCCCGCGCACGCCGAGCTCTTGAACTCCACCGTGCTGTGGCCGGCGCGCTGGCTGAGCGAGCAGCGCGGCTCTCCCGCGCTTCGAACCTCGTGTTCCGTGCCGTCACCGTCGGTACGGCCCCGACGCTCACTGACTAACCACATTATAGTGACGTGGTGCGCCGCCGACACGCCGCCCCGCGCGCTAATTGTTCGCGACTGCGCGAGAGAATCGCACGTCGCCGCCCTCGGGCGAGAGCGAAACGGCTCGCTCCCATACCACCGTAATCGATGTAAAATCTTTATAGGGATGCTGCGTCTCATTCATCCCCGGCGCGAGACGCGGCGGAGAGTCGGGGGCGGCGGCGGGCGGTGCCGACTGGGCCGGAGCGCTGCGTTTCCCGTTCGCTGATTGGCGGGCTCCTCGCAGCCGACGGGGTGCAACACACCGCTCCGGGCCAGATATGCTTCTCTTTGTTTTATTGTCCCTATGGCTTCTCGTCGATCTTGCGTTTAAAGTTTATGCATTGTACCATGTTTTGTTTTACAAAACACAAAATCACGTATGAACTTCTTGAGGTAAAATGTGCTGAAATGGAGAGGTGACACTTTGAATTTTCTCGAGTGTGTTCCGCGGTAATTTTAGTGTTTGTATGATCTGCGTCAAACAGTGCATGATGCGAGTTTGTTAGTATGATAGTTTAATAAATGTGGACGTCCTTAGTGTGTCTGAATGTGACGTATTATGAAAAGGTTTCTTTAACACATTCGTTTTTTTGTGATACACGTATCTATTGTTGTTTTTAGACGCAATATATTTTCCTATTAGGTATTTTTCTAAACCTTAAATTTCAAAGATATCATGGAACTATTGCCATTTTGTAAAGTATTCATTTGAAACTACTTATAAAAAAATTTCAAGGTATTAGCTATGAGTTACCATAAACAAAGTATTTATTGGTTTGTAGTGCGTTGTTAATCTTTTACCAATAACCGCGTTGTTGTCAGATTGGTAAATCGTGGCAAAATGTGTCTATTATCTCAGTATTCTAAACGGAATGTTATTTAATATGCATTTAAAAATTGAACAAGTGTGTCATTGATGTTGCACAGCGATAGGATTTTCCAACCCTTGTTATGCGGTGGTTATGAATATCATTAGCCGTATCATGTTTGCGTAACAACTGCCCTATAAAATAACCCTTATGAAGATATGACATCAGAGATATATTAGACGTTTGATGCAAATGAATAACAACTAGTAGATATAACTCATTGATTGTTTAATTTTTTTGATTGGTCGACTCATTGACTGAATTCTTTCTATTTTGTTATCTCAATAAACAAGTTTGATGACTTTAATGAACCGCTTTTTAGTTTCAATTTCAGTATAATTACTGCTGTATAAGTTTTCCCGTTTATTACTTAGGTTTAGGTTTTCAGGTAGACGTCAAAGACACTACTAATAATATCGAAATATATAGTAACATCCAGGATGTCACGAAATACCTATTTCGTTTTAGTCAAGTCTATTTGATTTTAATTATTCGAATTGGAAAAATCCAAGTTACGAGTAGGTACCTATTATTAGAAAACTTTATTTCCCTAACATTTGCGTACATTTGCGTCATTTTTGTTACAAATATTAGCAATAGGTAGATCTACATACTATTTTAGGCAAATTTTGGGCAAAAATGACTGCCATGGTTAACATTTAAAATGAAAAACAAATCGAGACGGAAGTAAGTAGGTACTTAGAAATGGTCAGTAGAGTTGCGTTTTTCCTGACAAAATGTATCCTACCCATTAAATGATATCTATGTAATATCTAATATTATTATTATTCGTGTATCGTATATCGTCATAAATAATATTATTCGTCTAACATCAGGTGACATATCTCTATGACATTTCTATGTATATAGCAAAAAATATATTTCGAGCCATAAACGAGAAATAGGAAAACTTGTTTCCTATTTGTGAGTCGTGTCTCAAGTAACGTATTATTTTGTGGAAACTAACGGAAAGTTGTGCTCAGTGAGCGAGGGATGTGAAACGTCTTAGTAGATACCTACTTTATTAGTAGTTTTAATTGATTCTCCGCTCCTTCAAATGAGACTTTGCAAGTACCTACATTGTAGATACGTACCTACCTATATTATACAGAGTGTCTGTATTTTCACCAAACTTTAGGTATATATTATTTAGTAACCAAGTAATGTTTTATGGGCGAAGGGCGAGGGCAATTTTTTGTAACCCTGCAATTGATTTGTGTTTCTTTGTTACCCTTATCGTTTTTCATTTTCTGCTAGGTGCGTGCCTGCTGCTGCCTGATTCCGGTATGGGTTAATCTATTATTAGCAATTTTACTAACTTGAACTGGTATAAAATTACTAGATTCAACTGGTTAGTCTATCTATTAGCAATTATTTAAATGCGTTGAAATGCTTCGTAAATACTTTTAATATACTGCTTTTATTACATATTTCTTAATGCATAAATATACAATTTAGTACCTACGTAAATAAGTGCTGTGAGCACGGTCTTATCTGTATTGTCGGTCGTATCGTACCTACGCCAAGAAGGAAATAATTTCGTATCGAAATTAATAAAACACTAAGAAAAAAAAAACTGTAGGAACCTGTTTTAGCTGTAAACTAGCAAATACAAAATATTTTTATCAGTAGGTAGAAGATAAATGCACGATTACGCCAGAACTATGTGAAACGCATATCAATACATATTATTATGTAAAGTTTCTTCAAGTTGTAGGTATATATTAGAACCAAGTATTCATTGTGCAGGTAGTAGGTACCTATATGCAATGGGAAACAAGAATGTAACACATTATAGGTAGCTACACATGTTTGTACAAAGTTATTAATTCGCAATTATATATAGTTTTTTATTCATAAAAACGTAACATCACGCCTGTTATCCCCGAAGAGGTAGGCCAACCAATGTTTTTTATTCATATTTTTAATAATGCCTAACCTATTACCCACTCCAATTAATTTCGATCTAGGTATAAAATTATTATTATTAAACATTGTTGTGTGGTGTTTTATGTACTTTCGTATTTATAACACAACCTGAAATGAAACGAAATGAATGTAGATATATTGTTTAAAAGCGTGTGAAGATACTTAGGAATTGTCAAAAAAAATTTTTGTTCGTCGCGTCGGTACAAATGCATCTTCAGCTAAGTTAATCACTTTCCGTGCATCAAGTCTAGATTCGACCCATTGAAAATTATCTATGGGAACAGAGACCACAAGCGTTAAGATGGGAATGAGGAACTTTTGCTTTTTTTATACAATTACCAGTAAAGTAGATCCACAATGGATATATACCTAATTTCAGTAGGTACTTAGTAATCTTATTAAGTCTTTTATATGGAATATTGTTTCAAATATGAATTTATATACTTATATATCTACTCTCTGAGAACGCGGAAGATTTACCAACTGACAAAGTTTTAATGTAGGTACATTTGCAAGCACGCGAGACGCACTAGCAGCGCGTATGTTGAACATGCTTTGCCCAGCTGTGCGGACACTGAACTGCTCGGTAATTTTGAAATACATGAAACGAGTGGAAAAATATTTTGTAGTATATTCGAAACGACATGGTAGTTTTAGATTTTCGTCCGAGAAACATAAGTGGGAATGTCCGAAACATTATGGTCACTATAGTTTTCGTTTAGAGGCGCAACATACAATTCAAATTCATACAGATTGAACTATTTGATTAATTCATGTATAGATATATTCATTAAGAACTTGATCTCTTTCCGTGCTTAAATCCTAATAAGAATTTACTAAAAAAAGTAAGTTATGACGGTTAAAAAATATAGGTAATATGTAATTGTAAAATGTTTAAAAACATATTACATGCATTTGTCTAAATTTTTAATAAAATAAAGCCAATTGACCCTGCCAGGATTCAAACCTGGAATCTTCTGATCCGTAGTCATTGTGCCACAGGTTCGATACTCGAGTTATTGAAATTTGTGTACATATGATATTTTCGTCTTATGCGTCGATGTGTATTCTTTAAGTTCGTATACCTATTTCCCTTCGGAAACTATCGATATTACATCGGTGACATTAAAATGATTTCGCTTCAGAGCTTACGGACAAATAGAAAAATGAAACTGATAATTTCGTCCTCTTCGTAGGTCTGTTTGTTCGTAGGTACTTACTTCGCAATTTGATCGGAAACTCTAGATTCTTCATCGATTAAATGTGGTGGCTCTTCTAGGAATTGCACAAAAAACTTGTAGTAAAGGAACGAAACATAAAAAATAAAGGAAGCACTCCATCCATGTATCTGATTGAAAAAAAAAATCGTTCTATGGACAGTTCCTTTATATATTTATATTAATAATTAATTTTGTTTTATGTGTCTTTCTAATGAATAACTTCCAAAAGTAACCGTGAAATAACTGCTTGTAATAATCAATACCTACCTACCCACTTGTAAAATTCGCGACATTTGTTTCAGCCATGTGCGAACCCCACCCGCACTCCGCCCTGCGTTTATCATCGCTTTGTATTGAAGAATATAATCGAAAATATCAAAATTATACGTTGTTGCTCGACACGTGTACACAATTATAGCTCAAAATAGTTTGCAACAGTATTTACAATATTATAAATCTGTAAGAGATTATATGAATATTTTAGTATTATGGACCGTAAAAAGTACGGTATCGTTCCTTATTATTTGGTTAAATATGAATGAAAATGAGGTATTCGTTTTCATTTATATTATCTTCTTATCTCACTATACACACTTTTCTAGATATGTTATAAAAGTTACGTCTGTAATCCTTTAAGAGGTAGGCAGAAGAGTGTTATACACTCACATTTGACCAATTACGTTTACATCCCACTATGGAATAGGTGGTGAGCCTATTGTCATACATGGATACGTTACTGGCAATTACACAGATTATATACTTATAGATATAATATATAAATATATAATTATATACATAACGTAACTTACACACATTTCTGAAAATCTATTATCTTAAACGATTTGATTAAACGTATTAAATGAATTACTATTAGATAATTAAAGATTAATATTATAAAACGCCATATGCATTTTATTCAGGGAATTTAATAGGCATTTGAAATGTGCAGCAGTGAGGAATGGCGGCGACGTTCGCTTCCTGTGGCCACCCGCATCCGCCAGCCGGCGACGCGGTCCTCCGTGTTTTGAGCTAGAACCAGGAATTATACAAATATAAATACTTCATGGCTATAGATCTTTACGAATGAAGAGTTTAATGGTTGCAGAAGTGTATAAACATTGACATATGTATGCACGAAAACATTAAGCGCAGTTTCGCGTATTAATGTACATTGCAAGGAAAATAGAGTAAATTCAGAATTACTCAGAGAAATATAAGATATTTTAATTTTTTACATATGATGTAACAAAGATGCCTCATGTGATATTGACCATAGTCTATATGTATAAATATCACATAAATATCTGTGATAGAGTAATGAATGTGGAAGAGGCACGACAGGTGTGCAAGAATAGAGATATTTGGCATTCTGTGCTCTCTGCCTACGCCGCAAGGGACCTGGCGTGAGGATATGTATGTATGTATAAATATCTGTATAAAAATGACCTGAAGTACCCTTGAATCAATTAGACTGTGGTATTTCATTCGGAATTTGAAGTCATACCT
>DWTO01004804.1:0-11221 GCA_018244755.1 Jemadia pseudognetus
ATCGAAAGAAAAATTCTATTTCAATGTGAGTCATTAAACAAAACTTTTTTAAAAACGAACTCAAAATTATTAATTTCTAAATGAATAGATCATTAGGAGTTTTTTTTACACTCTTTAATGTTGGTACCTAATTTTTTAAAATTTTTATTTGATACTAGTCTCTGTGAAAGTCTACCGGACAGATTACAACTTTCCAGCTCACAACATTTGAATAAAGGCACCGAGCCACCGCGGCGTGCCTACGCACGTGCGTCAAGCTTCGCTTTGCAAGAAATATTTGTGTGGTTGTCCACTGCATCCACGGACACGCTACACATGAAACCACGTAGTCAAACTACTTTTCAAGATTGGCAATAGCCTCACCACGTACTCCATAGTGAAGCGTAAACGTAACGGGTGAAACGTGGGAGTGTACAATACTTTGTTGCCTACCTCTTCGGGGATTACAGGGACGATGTTCCGTTTACTATTATATGCCTAAGTAAATACACTTGTGGCGATCGAAAACAAACATTTTTCTATTCCGATCATAACTATGCGCTTCAGTTTTAACGATGTCGTTGTTACTTGCTTGTTATTTAAAAAACAGACCGCTCTATGCGCGAACGAAGACGTCATAGCCTTGTTTTAGGTTGTCGTTATACAGTAGCTATACTAGTAGTTATAGTAGTAGTTGTACAGTAGGCAGGAATATCGCTTGGAAATATTGAGCAAGATGTGTGTCGACATCAATTTTATGAAGACTTTCGCACAATCTCAACTTATATTTTAATTTCATCTTAGATAGTGGTAAGAGAAGAATTAAATCAAAATTCTTCGTCCAAAAATGTCTTTACGAAGATATTCCCATGATTATGGGTTTGTACTTTAGCTTAATCTAATACAGTAGTAGTAAGCGATAGCACATGTAAAGAAGTGAAACTTAAGACATAACACTAATCTTCTCCAAAGAGTTGGGAAACCCGGAGCATGTAGAGGAAAAAAAATCTATAAGAATCGTGATGTTAGTAATTATAATTACATTATATAAGTGAAAGAATTATTGGTGCAATGCTTAAATTAGTGGTAAAACGTAACATCACGCCTATAATCACCGATTAGTTAGTTATTACTTGGTAATATAATTTAGTTTATTATTTAGTGATATCCGAACTGACAAGTTATAATAAAGCTTTCCTAGACCATAAGTACGAGAACGCGACGAAGACTTAGGTAAGTAATTGACGTAACTGAGTTAAGAAGCTGGTGCCCGCCGAAGTGGAGGGCATTAGAGCTAAGTTCGTTACAATAAAATTAAAGATTTTTTCACGTTTACATGGAAAAAATTCATGCAAAAAAAAATTGAATTTAGTCGTAAGAAAATTGTGTGAATGGTTTAAAGAGGCGGTTTACAGCGATTTGCGACAACGACTGAGCCGTAGGTGCGTCGATTCGTGTGCAACACGTGTGCAACAACGCAGCGGGGTCCTGCTGGGTTCAGAGGGTTCAGGACCGGGGGGCGGGGCGCCGATTAGGTGAGGCCTATGTTCCGCAGTGGAACCTAAATGCTGATAATGATGATAAAGCAATAATAATATTTACTTTTTTCCCGACCATTTTATCGTTCCACTATTGGAACATGGGTCTCCTCTCAGAATGGGGGGGTTAAGGGCTTAGTCTGCCACGCTGGCCCCGCGCGGGTTGGCAGACTTCACACGCCATAGAGAAATTTTTTTTGAGAACTCTAAGGTGTGCAGGTTTCCTCATGATGTTTCCCTTCACCGTTATAGCAAGTGACATTTAAACTTAAAACACATTTATAAGAGGTGCGCGCTAGGATTTGAACCCGGGCTCCCGGAGTGAGATCGAATATCAAACCACTAGGCTATCACTGCTGAGATATTGTTATTGTCATTACATTGATTAAAGAACTGGATACCTAACTTAAATAAATTGTTGTCGTACAACTCGAACTAGTTAATTTTTTATCCCGTCCTACTTTTATCTCGAGAGGATTGTTCATCGCTCAGCATCAATTTACTGCGCTATCAATCTAGTCCACACCGTAGGCAGGATGAGTGATTGGGAGCTTTATAACACTTCTTTTTTTAACAATACAATACTTGGAATAAAGTCGAGGTAAGCTCATACAACTTAATGTAGTTTTGTTACACAAAAGTATTTCTCCTTCACAACAGTGGACTGACCAAGGTCGGAACGCTATTAAGGTAATTGGGATTTTTTTCTTTCGCTAATCGCATTAGCGGGTGATCGGTTTTCGTTTCATATTTGTATTGTTATATACTATCATAGATAACAACACCTTATCTCCACATAACAAGTTGTTACGAAATTTTCATCGTTATCATTCACTTCCGGGAATTATTATTCAAGATATAAGAAAAATTCGTTCACGATAAGCTCGGATAGCGTTGCGTATCAGTGAGATGTAGTATCTTTGTATATGTTAATCCCCGACAAAAGGTACTGATAAAAATGCGATATTCCGAACTCCCCTGGAATTCCATTTACGCCGTGTCCGGCACGATGTTATCTACGCGAAAAACATATTTTAAAAAACAACGAAGCATTTTCACTTTTATCAACGCACTGCCGCTCCGGCAACAGCCAGATAAGAACCTGTGAGGGTCGCTGAATGAGAAATTCTGGCAAATTCACTGGCAGACTAATTTGTTAGTTTAATGGATATTAAACCAGCTGGAGGTATAATAATCCAGCATACATTTTATTTAAGAGTCAGGAAATTCTTTACCTCCTCATCCTGCCGCAGCGTCATCGGCGGCGACACCTCTCGCTCCAAACTCACTGCAGAAAACGCACTGGAATCACTCACTGCACTTGCATTCACAGTCCCAGAATCTCCCCCCTCGATAACGTTCCAGGGCACGTCGTCGCCGTAAGCCGCTACGTTCAGCAAACTATTGTCGGCGTGAAACCTCCAGGGCAAGTCGGTTCCGCTCTGTCTAGGCCTTCGTCTCTTATGCCTCACTTTATGACGTGCGAACCTTCCAACCCCGTGCTCGTTCTCGTCTGCCGTCATAGCGTCGTAAAGGGAGTCCAAGTTAACTTTTAACTTGTGCTGCCTGGTGGTGGTCGCGACCGACGGCGCGGTGCCGACGGGGACCCTGCTGAGCCCCTCGGCGTCCCAGAGCTGTATCCGAAGTATGTTGTCGTGGGACGACGGAGCCAGGTGGGCGCGCGCGAGCGCGAGCGCGGCGAGTGCGAGAGCGAGCGCGCGCGACGCGTCCATGTCGGCCGGCGGGCGCGAGCCTACTGACCCGCGAGCGCTGATAGCCGGCGCCGCGGCGCTTTTCCCGCGCTTTCCCGATAACACCTCGCGTACGTACGCGCGGCCCCGCATTCGACTTCAACGGCACTCCTCGCTGCCCAAGATAAACACTGCACCGTATACGCGACACTTATCGCGAAATCATATATTGAATGATGAACGAACATCACATCAACGCACACGGCAAAAGACACACTCATACTTTCAAACGCTACGAAATAAAACAAATCGATTTCCAACTAAATAAATCTATTACGATACAATACATCATTTGTGACAACTTAACCATTTTGTACTCAAGTTTAACAAAGTCTCGAAACCCAAAATGCATCGCATGGCGAAATTACATATTTTTCACTAATTTCACATTCACATTCGAATAAAAATAGATTAACATTTTTTAAAGAATTTCATCAAACACAACACAATGTTACATACATGGATTATATAAATTTTATTGTTAAATATTTCAATCACGCGTAAACTCGGCGGCTAAGTCACGACAAACATTATCAGTGCGTGCTTATCAAGCCTACCGTCGAATCTCAGATATAGATATAGTTCAAGATATATTGAACCGTCGCTAATCAAGCCACATAAAGCCATAGCTTCGGCTACTTCATATTACAGCATTCAATATATCGGTAAGTGTAGCCGTCGAAAAATATACTTCGTATGAAATATCGAAGTAAACTTCCAATTAAACAATCATTCAATGGAATGGATTGAAATGGAAATACTATTTCACATTTTTAAATCGCAATTTCATTCGGCTATTACACAATTTCATTTAATTGCAAAACAATATTTTGACAGTGACGTTGCATTAAAGCGTTTTACAAATAAACATTTTCAAATTTACGTCACAGAACACAAAACAGTCCATTGCAACGTTTAAATAAATTAAACAACAGTATCAATTTTGAATAACAAAACAGTAAATCCCAAATGGGTTAATACGTCCGCACTGCTCTACATAGAGCGGTTATTAAATATACATACATGAATGGTTACATTCGTGTCAGTCATTATCCAATATATGTCTAAACAATGATAGAATCATTGATTTGTTTTCATTACAAAATCCAATGACTCCATCCATGTAATACAACAGATCGATGTAATAATGTACTTAAAATTAGACGGTCGAAGAGAAGTAGATATGATATTACGTTTACAAGAAATGAATTAAGCAGCAATTTAGTTTTAACTTTACTACAGAAATGTCAGCTTAGTTTAACTCTGTCTATTTTGCAAACCTTGTCTCAAAAAATATTACCGTAACCAAACACGTACGTACGTAAAATAGACTTTATACATATTATATATTTAGTTTGCTAGATACGTGGTACAGATTAATAAATCATTAAACGCTTGAGAGCAGCAACAAATCTCTGGTAAGATTACATTGTTTATTAACATACATGTGTTATAATATGCTATCAATCACAATACGGCAAGCACGAGAGAGTGGACTCAGAAGCGTTCTAAAAATGATTAAGTAACGTCGACAATAATTCATGGGGTAGGCAGGAACGCATGACTATAACAATTCTCGTTTTTAGATACCTAAGTATTTTAATAACCAATAACAAAAGGTGGATGTAATTTTATTTTTTTAAATATAAAATAATTTTATAAATCGAACACATGTATGTTGTGTCCTGTCATAAAGTCAATTGCGTGTTGATAAAGAAGAAATCGCCTAAAATAATAATAATAGTAATAATGATTTATTCACCAAAACCATATTACATTTCAAGCAGAGCCCTGGCTCCCAGACAAGCGTGAGCTGTGGCCTGGAAGCCAGTTCATTCGCAATTAGCGTGGTACAACTTAATAGTAGGTACATAAACAAATCAATGCGCGTTGACCGTTATATGTTATACGATTAAATAAAAAAAATTCAATAAGTTAAAACATACTAAGCATTTAATCAATCGCATAATCCATCTAGTTTTAGCGTTAGGACGTGAGGCATTAAACTAGGCTTACTTTTGAACAAATCTGATACATACGAGCATATTAAAAATTTACACGTTCAAACCATATGATACCACAATAATTAAACCTATTATCAAACGTATGTATTATTATTTTATTACGCCAGGTCCATTACGGGGTAGACAGAGAGAGCAGTTATAAATATTTCTACTGCGACAGACCCGAGATGCTTCTTCTCCAAACATACATCACTCTCTGTAAAGCCAATTACTTCCGACTCCCCCAACAGCCAGTACACATAAGCTCAATTTAGAAAAGTATTTACGTTTAAGTACACTAAGTCGTACTACAAATAGAAGTACTTAATGCTTATATAGACATATGTACCCAATAAGTATCACCAGGGCATTGAACTATGTAGGTACATATTTTAATGTTAGAATAGAAAACACATTTAAAGCGCCGTTTATATCTAGAAATGTGAAATCACACTATTATCAATATATTACTAAATAAAACAAAAACAATCAAAAAATAAGTTTTACATCAAACGGTGGATCAAAAAATATATGTATTTTAAAAACTGTACTAAAGACGTCACTTGTGCATACATCAATATGAAATAATAAACAGTTAATGAAACCATTTAATAATTATAGCAGACCAAAAATATATATGTAAAGTAAAAATATAAACGAAATACTTAATATTTCTTGGGAAGGTAATAATTTCTGTAACTATTTAAAGTGTTTAAACACCACGAACGTAAATACACCCGAGATCTATATTTACTTGCGAGAATCACTCGATAAATTGTACTATTTTTCTTTTCACAAGCGCATAAAATACAAACAGTAAAAATGTGTGGGTAATAGTGAGCATATTTATTGTGGCGATGAAACAGTGAGGAAGTGTGATGAAACAGTGAGGAAGTGCGATGAAACAGTGAGGAAGTGCGATGAATCAGTGAGAAACAGTGGGAATATCTTTCAACGTGAATATAATGAGAAAAATACGGTAGATATACTCATGCAACTTTCTTGAGCAGCAAAGCGAGCGCTAAGCTGAAACAGTTCTAGCTCAATAATAAGAAGTACTAAATAACCTTTACGATCTTAGGATATCGGACAAGAAAGATGTAACTTACAAAAAAAATATAGACTTAGCCAATAAACCACATAGATGTTTATATTATATATATTTATTGTCTCAAAATGAGCTAAATTGAGCCCGAAAATTACAATCTTTAAAATGCTATTATACTTTTAACATATATACGGTACATATATACATTTTTAAAGTTAAAGATGACATATTGCTGCTTATTTAGAGAAATAGCAAGCTTTAATTTTCGACGAAAAATAATTTTAAATAAAAAAAATACGTCTATGTATATTAGTCAATGTAAATTTGAGAATAGACATATATATATATATACTCATACGTCTGCTTTTCCTTACCAAACGCAGCACGCATTAGTTTCAACAAAACTTTACAATATTCACATTAAATTAAACAGATTAAAAGGCAGATTTTAATACTAACACCTAATGTTAAATTAATGTACTTCAAACATTCTTCGGTATATCAAACGCATAACTGATAAAGCTCGTGTAAGTGGGCTAATTGTATTTTACAACGGGAATGTTCAAAAGCACTCAAGGCGGTCCATTGAGAGTACGTTTCACCTGTCACTGACAAGCTCGTTACTCGTGTTACAATACGCAGACATCACCTCCGCACTAGCGGGCCGCGCTTCCCCTCCCGCCATTTCACTCCGCCCACCAATGCCAGCCGCTCTCGCGTCCGACACGTCAGTCCTTCGCTATGACGTCATCACCGCGAGGTGCCTAGTTAACTTGTGCAGGTTACACGCATATTACAATGAGATCAGCGACTTTGTCATGGCAGCGCGCTAAATCTGTCAAACTCTGTATAGTCGTGATTTTGTACATAAAACCAGGAATCAAACTTATATGTCATCACCAATCCTATTATGACCGCTAATAGAATTGGTGATGACATAACGTCTGATGTTAGACACGGGTCTGCTCTCGGCTCAAGCACGGGTAACGCCAACGTCCGCCACGATGTCGAAGTGCGGTGTATTTGTTAAGTATACGTTAAAATATTGGGTCATTATCGTTACTATGGTTTGTTCGCTTATTTCTCGATTATAAAAACAAAGTAACGTATGTACTTTTAAAATGGGTTTTTGAAATACCTATTTTTCGTGAATATTTTTTACATTTGACACTAGTGTCCATATGAAACCCGATTTTCTGACGAAATTGAAACCTTAACCCAATATTCAATTTCTCTGCTAGTTTCAAAGAAAACCGCCACTTCTGTCATAAGTACCTATACTAAATAACACTTGCAATACTAGTAAGAAACATAGATCAATTAAAACTTGTAATTCATTATATACCTAACCTATGTCTAGGCGTAAATTTATTTATATATATAACCTCCAAAACTTGCATTGGCCCATTTTGATAATACTACACAATTGTACTAATAATTGTAACCAACTTTATATCATCATTTTTCATTACACATAAAAACTACAATTAAAGCTAAGATAAAGCTAAGACGTATGAAACAATTATCTTAAACATAGTACATTATGATATTATATGCCGCGTAAAGTTATTTTACAGTATGCTTAAAGATATTGTACTGGAATATGATGCCTAAGATATTGTCGCGTATGACGCTCAAAAACATGCGGTATAGCACAGTACGGTTATTTTATATGACGCTCAAAGATACACTCGCATATGACGCTTAAAGATATTTCTCAGCATAGACCGAACGAGACCTAATATATCATTTAGCTTCACAGCAAAAACCACTAGATATTATACTAATTTATACAAGAACCACGTCGCAAATCGCTATTATAAATCTTAGTGATAAATGGGTTATAAATTTAAGTCAATGTCTTGTAAATTGTCATAATTGTGAGCATTAATCTAGTAATCGCTTAATATATTATTGAACTATGTACCGGCTTTATTCATATTTTTTCGGGACAGTTGGAAATAATTTCGGACATACTCGTATATGTAAGTGAGATCCGACTAAGTCTCCGGTGCGATTTACGGTAACACGGTTGATAGATACGAAAATTGTCGTGTTAAGATCACATGTGAGTTAAATCAGTGCATTACTTAATAGTGTATATAAATACCAATAAAACGTTTAATAGTTCCTCATTATGACTAAGTTGTGTACTTAATTATTGTTAGGGGTAGTCTTCCGGCCTATCATAAAGATGAGTACGATCGACAAATCTATATAAATCTATCAAAATACTAATATATGACAATGTCATGTGTTCAGTAAGAAATATATTTATATACTATTAAGCACAAAATAACTAGTGTGCAAGCACGGCAGGTACATAATGATATGGGAAAGAGAGATACGGCAATAAACTCAACATTGCGGCAAAAAGTTCGAACATTAATGTGCCTAACAATTTATTTATCTATATCGTAACTTTGTAACCGATAACCTACACCTTTAAAAAAACCAACAAACCGTGATATCTCAACGAATTAAACCACATTTATAGAGAAAAATAGTCATAAATATTTTTCCTACTAATGTACTTATGCTTATTATCTACGGGCACAAATAAACTCATTACCATTGTCGCGCCCTAAATCCCAACACAAGTCTCTACAAGCAAATAGAAAAAAATCGTTAATAGAAAAAAATGCTAATTCAGCCCGAACACTAATAAAGTTTTAAGCACGGAAAACATGAGAGACAGAACATCAATTAATCTCGCATCTGATCAGTCAATTCACAACATATATGTACTCGTATGTACTAGGGCCATTTTAAATTATCTATATATAAACGTACATATTATATACAACAGGATATACAACAGGATCCTTAACATTACACAATCGACTCATATAATTACCAAGGCATTTAATACTTATGACATAATTTCTACTTACTTTTTGCACTAGGTGAATCGTTATCATAAAAAAAATTGTACTAATTTTTTCAATATAATTATGCTAGCCACCACACCAAAATAAAGGCATTTAACACACGGACCTGTTATATATAGAAATGAAATTAACTCTAACACACATTAACTTACGATACATTAAAGCATAACGCTAACTATTAAGGGAACTTAATGCAGCGTTTTGTGATTTGAGTGCCTTATTCAAAATTTCCACGCTGAACATGTCAGCTGATTCAGATGAAGCGAAGGTCGGTTTACTTTGAACACACACACGCACAAACGTCTGTATTTATATCATACCTTTTGTAGAGATTTATCATTTTAGTAGAGTTATGATCCGTGAATTGTTTATAATTAACAGTTGGTTCCGTTTTAGCTCCGTGTGTACTTACGAGCCTTGGCACTAACTTTGTGAAACGATGTGTTTTTCTAAATAATCTTACCGTACTTTATTAATTAAACAATACATAATAATATCACGCATTTAATCCGCGGAGGGGCAGGTAAAGGAGTATAGTGCACTCCCACATTTCACCAGTTACGTTTTGCCACGCCAAAGAAGTATAAATCAACAATATTAATTCTGTCATTGTAGTTATACAACAACCATCGTAATGTAGATACATATTGCAGACGGCGTCCACAAAGTTGTCGACTTGTCACCGAGTCCGCGCGCTCGCGACCAACTCCCGAGCCGGCGACATGTGACAAACTAAGGAAACTCGTTTCAAAACTGACTCCACAAATATTTATTACGGCTACTGGAGAAGCTGTTTACATATACAATGCGACATCGAAACGTGACGTACGTAAAGTAAAAAAAGTTAAACATTACAAAAATCGTATAACGAGTCATGAACGTTTGAAGTCAAATATTTGAATAAATAATGTTTTAATGCAATACAAGATTTCAACTTAATTTTGAATTCAGCACCGCATTAGGTACAACGCACTCTAACGCATCAATTCGTTACCAACTTCTGTGTTTAAAATCGCCTGTGGATTCTTTTTGGTTATAAACTGCAAACGAACAATATTACCTATCATATTACGCTTTGACTTTTTTTTTAATTGTACTGAAATTTTATATTTGTTTTTTTAAACAGTGTATTTGGATGAACCTTTGACTATCTATATATTGTACAGTTTAAGAAACTAGAAAACCAATACCAATTTTTTCAAAAATCCATATCGACTACCAACGCTTTATAAAGCGCGACAAAGTCCGAAGCATGTTCCAGCGCGCTCAGTACACGTGGTCACACAACAACACAATACAGGTAACTCTAAGGTACTCACTCTGGTTCCCACGCCATGTCCACCTTCACCCTTACATGTGACATACGAATCTCAATCAATTAATGCTCGTAACAAAATCCACTAAAATCACGCTCCATACATTTTAAGAACATATTTTATATAGCAATATTTAAAAAAAATTATATATATGAGAAGTTAGTTTAAAAGGGTTACGCAAGAACACCATCACCTTTAGCCATATAAAAGCCCTTAAGTAGTAATCCCGTCATGGCGTTCCCATATAAAAGGCGGACACACGATAAATGACTAAGCATTTCAACTTACGGCAAGGGCGACTGACGATCGGGAGGCCCTGGGTGCGTTTCCCGGGTCGGGCAGTTAGGCTTTTCTAATTTAGATTTTCTCGTTGTGACTCAGTCTGGATTTGTGCCCGGTGAATGTCAATAAGCTCACCACCTATTCCATATTGGGACGTGAACGTAACTGGCGAAACGTGGAAGTGTTCTATATTCGTCTGCCTACCTCTTCGGAGATTACAGACGAGATGTTACGTTTATTTCAACTGAGGCATTAGATGCAACAAAAATGCAAATTGAAGAAATTCTTAAATGATGAACTAGATGTCGCTAATTTTAATTCTTTTATCCCCGTAATACCGCGCAGGCCGAGCACGGGTATGGCAAATGCTTCCTTGACGTCAATATTATATTAGTGATTTCGAATACGTATAT
>DWTO01004805.1:0-11220 GCA_018244755.1 Jemadia pseudognetus
AGGTGGTGAGCCTATTGCCATGCACCGGGCACAAATCCAGACTCCGAAACACTACTAGAAAATCTAAATTAGAAAATAGTGTTACATATGTACAATGGCAATTTGTAATTATCTTTATTATTATGTACATACAAGTACGCTTTCCCTTAGATTTGTATGCAAATAATAAGCATACTTCAGCTAATTTACTAACATACCAATATACCAGCTAATATACCAATTGTGGCAAACCGAACTCCTTCTATTTTATATTTTTGTAAGAATTGCAAATTGTCTGGTAAAGTTGCGAAAAAAAAATTTTTATATTAAAATTATCCGTGCGTTAGCCGTATTAAAAAATATTGTATCCGTGGTGGGATGGAGAAAGAATACAACACCCGACCCTATGCAGGGATACAGGATGTCGTAAGAGGCAGCTAAACTCACCGCTGATCGCCTACGGGCACTAGCGCCGCGGGAAAACGTGCTCTGCGATCCCCAATCCGAATGCTCGCCTTGAATGTTATTGGCAAAAATGCCACAGGAGACGCATATGTCCAGCGGTGGACATGAATAAAGTGATGACGATGATGTTGATATATATTTAAAATAACTAAGATTTTTGTACTCGTAGGTATAAGACGACTTGTATTGACCTGGTTTTTATAAAATTGATTTTCATTGATAACTCCTCCATTTTTCATACACTGTAGTTATGTCTACACTTTAAGAATACCTAATTAGTACTTTGAGGATACATATGAATATATATATACACAGCCCACCGTGAGAATCCTGACTATACCTACGAGTTATTTGTAATTTTGTTTTAGCCGAAATGCACGACAATTCTAGTACGTGAAATGGCGGTGACATCCAATCGGGAACGCCTAAACACCGGGATTACACAGTAATTCGTTTAAGTCAAACAATCGTTTCACGCGTTAAGCCAGGCTCAGCAGGCTGTTGTTTTTATTCAATGGAACTGCTAAATGAACATGCGGTCAACTCTGCCGTTGATATGTGACATACCATATATTTATTTTTACAAGTGCCTAATTTATTAATTAAATCGATTAGAAATTCTGATTAAAACGTTTCTGTAAAAGTTTCTGATAAAAACATCACGCCTGTAATCTCCAAAGAGGTAGGGCAAAGGAGTGTAGTATAGTCCCACGTTTCACCAGTTCCGTTTACTCCCCACTATAGAATAGATGGTGAGCAAACTGCCATACATATTTACGTAATATTTGTCGGTTTATTATGTCAATTTAATATATAAATTATACACACCATTTATATAAGTTTTGTTTAGCCGTAAATTAGCAGCAAATAATAAAATTATGCCGTAACTCCAACCCAACTTTTACGTTAACTTAACAACGAGCGTGAAACTAAGGCACGTACACTTAAGCTCTCAAAACTGAGCCCCACAAACTCAGTCTCATTAACCCCCTTCAACAAACGGAAAACAGCGGATCGAGCGATCCTCAGGGAATATTTTATCTATAAGCTACGTTAATTTTAAAAACATTCCCACAAAGTTTGACATTTGGCGCGCACTTGAATATCCATAACCTCATTAATTTTAATTGTAATTTTAAATAATACTTAAAATTTTTACAAATCAAGCTATTGCTTACCTTATTTTTAACAAGTCTATATTTTCGGAATACGTAGCTAAAACCTGATTTATAATCACATTCTAATAGTAATCTGGAAATAATATGTAAAAAGGAAACCACGGAAGCTAATATGTCGCAGTCGTTTCTTCACTATATTTAACATATTTTACACTTATTCCAAACGCTCACTTCGTATATATCCTTTAAAAGGACCCAACTGTAAGTATTGTCATTTGTTTCTCTATTAAGGCTACAGACGTGTTATGGTAGTTTATCCATGATATATGTATAATATTTCGTGTACTATGAATTAACAATTATATTTTGAAGTGTTGCAGAATAATTCATATGGCTACCACAACATTATTTTTTTATTGCAAAAATCTTAGCTTTGAGCAAATTTCCCAGCACTTTAAGTAATCTTACAATTTGTTGATAAGCGCCACCTAGTGGCAAGTAGGAACACTATAGCATCTTTGTCAGTACTAGCGCTGCCAAATGGATGTTATGAAAACCACTTTGACGTAGTAACGTAACTCCACAATGAAACCTCTACAATAGAGGATGAATAGTTCCGAAGCTTTCCGCTAGAGGTCGCTGTTTAAACGCAGTATTTTATTCTCTACGACATACAGGTGGCGGTATAAGTATTATATTTGAATATTTAGGACGGAATTATTCAGACCAACGGTTCCCAGTCTTTTTTCTCATAGACCTCTTTCAAAATTTAGCTGGTTTTGATGGCCCCCACAGCTTTATTTCTACCATACTGCCAAAACTCGACAAAAAATGTGAAGATTAGATCTAACTATGGAAATTTGCGTTGCGGCTAACCTTCAACCACGAAAAACAGTTTTTGAAAAAAAGTGAGAATTGATTGGTTAATTAATTGATCTATTGTGCTGAGAGTGGGTGTCAAAAGAATAAAGTTGAGCAATCAAAAAAAATAATTCCTTCCAACCTGCGCTTACGAATTGTGAACCCCCATTTTTTTTCTCACGTCAACGTAGACTCACATAGAGTCTCCCGTGAACCCTTGGGACTCCACCTGGACCACTTTGAGAACTAGGATGTAGACTAGGCATTTTAAAAGTAATATTGTTGATTTATACTTTGTATTGTATGTAATATTATTATGCAGTTCTATAAGAACATTGTCATAATCACTATGCAAATTATTAACTATGTGGCTTTCATCTAATTCCTATTGTAACTCAGTTCAATTATCAACTAATTTTAAATACCTACAGTCTAATTCATTACGGAGGACCTATGAACCAATTGAAGTCCATAGCAGTCGCCAACAAATGTTGCACTTATTATGTTAACGCTATTACTGCATTTTCTTAATTATTAATCTCTGTATAAAAGTAAATACACATATGCATATATAAACGATCTGAAATGTATTTTCATTGCGTTTTTCGCTACACAGACTTAACTTTCTAACAAATAGATTAAAACATGTAAACTTAAAAATGTTTATGATACAGAATGTATTGCGATCGCGTAGCCGTAGCGCGCTACGCGAGACGCGTAGAGCGTCCTCGTAAACCGTAGCGACTAGAACCATCGTTACATAAAAGCGTACGAGAATACAATTTTGTAATATAAATTGTGCTTTATTATTTTATACAAACCAGGTTCCTTATAACACGTAATAACACTATAACACTACAGTTATACATACACATTCATTTACATGTAAGTACATGTCACTTTAATCGACAATAACATTGACACAATTTGTAAATACTTTAATCAGTTATTTTAAAATAAATTAAATAAATCTTGGAAATCCTTACGCCACTTAGCCCCTTTCGTTAATAGGATGACGTCTTGCAAAGAAAAAATATTATTCTCTTTATGTAAGTCATGTGTATAATGTAATTTACGTTACAGTTAAACTTACATAATTTACATACGGAAATAAGCGGAACGACAACAGTCTCACGGTATTGAAACAACGAACGCACGTTCCATATAAAAAAACCTTCTGAAATGCTACCAAGTAGTTTAGTGTGACATTTAATGAAGTTAACGGACTCAGTGCAGTGGTTTATGGAAGCAGAGTTTTTATATTAAAAATGAATATGTGTATTTAAGAGTATTTTATGTGGTGTATTGCCTAGGAATAATTATTTGTAAGAGATTTTTTGTTTTAATTTTTAATTAAGTTTTATTGCATTTTAAAAAGTACTGTTAAATATGATTTCTCATCGCGAGTGGAAGCATCTTGATGAAACATCTCCTAAGTACGTTTATATATATATATAAATGGCTAACCTGACGCGCTTATTATACATTCATTATTCTCTTCATAAAGGCACGCCGACTTCTTCATATCTGTAATGATATAGATATTTGTTCCTTTACTTACCGCGTAAGTGATCTGACGTGACGATATAATAACAATCAGTATTTGTCTCCCCATAAAGATGTACCGTTTTACAGCGATGTTGCAAGGATATTCCAATAATACATTACCCTTTTATCGTTCCCTTTTAAAACACCCTGATTCCATGAAAGGACGTTCAGGACGAACTATGCTCAATAAATATACCTGACAGGTACATTTATTTCGTGTGCGAATGCTATAACTCTTATCACTAATATATCTTAGCATACTCGAGGCTATATCGTACATCTTTTTCTTTTGTTAAGGGTTACAAAAGTTTCAGGATTCATTTATTACTCGTATATATTTTTTATACAAAGTATCGTTAAGGAGGGTATAAACATAATCTCCACCGAGGTTGGCCGCACACCGTACGCCGTCGTCTTATTTCATTAGTGGGTAATTACAATAAATTGGTACTTTGTTGGTTACAAGGTGCTAATTGTAAGGTAGGCGTAACAACCTTTTGTTGACGGTCCATTTCGTTTGTTTGTTTTGCTTTATGAAGCTCATTATAGCTACCGCTATAGAATGTTATATGTATGATTATTTAAAATGTGTATGTTGTTTATTCATATACACATACACATACATACATACACATATATACATGGCTATTATGTTTATAATTATACATATATGTGGTACCCGCACTTCATGTCGTATTAGTTTATTTTTAATATTTTCCAATGTCAATTATTTTGTGCCATTTATCAAGTGTCTTCAGTATTTCATTAAGTTACGTATTAGGTAATCCAACCGTCTTTTTTTCCGCATAGGTTAATATTCTCAGGAAGTCGTAGTTGCTTACGAGTACGAGTATAATCCATAAAAATATCCACCATCATGATCTCTACATTTTCACGGTTAATAAAAATATACGAAAAGATAGGTAAAGCAATAGATATTCTTACTGTGAGTGAAAGTTTTCGTTTCGTCATTTCCATTGAAATGACTTTCACTCCGACGCCATAACACAAACTAACCTCGCCTCCTATGCAGACGGCGCGACGCCGGCCGAGTTTCTTACACAGACAACGGGAATGCGGACGTATTTAGGCATAGTGATGTCACCAGCAATTTTTGGCTGATACTGTATGCATGTATGTAAATCTTATTAAACGTAAGAATATATATTTAAATCTTATTTTAATATTTTTGGTATTCCTTAAACTGACAAGGTCCTTTACTGGGTAGACAGAGAGAACGGAGTGGCAAATGTCTCTTTACTTATAGATCCGACTTATTTTTAGCTTTGAGGCTTTCTAAGTTAAGTTTAAGTACAGGACTTAATGTTCATTTTCGCGTAACAAATATTAAGAAATATATTAGAATTTAATGATTTTAAATCTTGAGCTTTGCTATATGTACATCCATATATTTATGTAGCATAACTAGTTATGAACATAATACCAAAAAGCTTGATATTATATTACATAAAGATTGTTTTTCTTTTGACAAATAATGAGATACTTCTCTCTTAACCTATAAGTGATAAAGTGATACTTGTAAGGATTTCTTACAAAATTAGGATTTCCTTGTGTATTTATTTGAATTATATTTACTGTATTAAACAAGTTTATATAAATTTTTTTTAAGAAAACTTACATAGTTTAAACAATCGATATATTATATTGTGAAGCTTATGACGTATAAAGGTCGTAAGTTGCTTCATTGTGATATTGATTTATTCATCGTTTTCACTGAGAGCGCTAAAATTTATTCAAGGGGTTATAACTCCATCCAGACAGCGTGACGTCATATTTGCGGGCTGTACGAAGGCTGGCCGCACGTCCGCAACGCTCCCGGCTGGGCGTCGCGGTTGCGACCTTGCTTATCTGGGTCACGGGACAATTGGCACAGCGAGGATTGTATCGGCGTCTACCGATGGCCATAGTTACAGCTCATGGCTCAAAAGAACGAAAATATTTCATAGTTACGTTACGATCAAATTAAGTGATAATTATAGCCAAATAATTACAGCCCCATGTACACAGCGCGGAAAAAAACAAAAAACGTTCGTGTAGTTATGTCACGACATGTAAGTTAAATGTGAAATTGTTTCACACCTATTTCGTGGAATTATGACATTTTGAATTTGATAAATACAGAACATGAATACCCACGCGCCCGGAAACAAATAGACAATTAAATACGTCATTTTGACGGCCTTACAACCGAGGGTCCGACCCGGAGCCTTTTGTATGTTCCGTCGGCTTTGAGACCTTTGTGCAGAACGAATGATACAGCAGTTTTTGATAATTAACATTCGTTGGCATAGTTCTCATGATTTCACATATCTTACATAATCCTAACTTAATGAAATCTGCTAAAATTCATACTAAACACAATTGATATTTTAACAGGAAATTGAAAACAATCTATTGAGTACAGAACGAGTGACGAGTCATTTATACATAATATATATTTTACCTCTACCCTACTGAGAGAGCGCAGGAAACCTGAAAACTTAGGTCGGCTACTGACATGTCTGCAGCTCTCCTGCACAGGAGTCGAGTTATAGCCTTGAGTGTCTGAGCAGCAAAAACCATATCAAATTCCAATAATCACATTGATCATTCTATAAAAAAATTCAAACAGTCATAAAACTGTTTGAAAATTATATTGCAGCTTTCTAGACCTAAACTCAACACAAAGTAAATTCAAAATCCTAGTGTCAGTACAATTTTCTGGCAGAAAAAGTGTCTTTCAACTTTATTATTATTATTATATAATATTCATACATCATCATCCTGTTCACATTCATACGCCGGTTTCCGAGAGCTCTGACTCCCCCGTCAGGCAGTATTTGACCTATTTAAATTTTGTAATTTAATTGATACAACCAGCTGACCAAGCGGCGGGCGTGCGCTCACCGGGCGTGCGCTCGCCGGGCTCTGTGCGCGAGCGGGTATCTGGGTCACAGGACGACTGGTACAATGAGGATTGTGTCGGCTTCTAGAGATTTGCATACCGATGTTCGTACACATTTGCCAAGAACCGATAAGGGGTTTTGGAATATTTCATCGCTAAAGTTACGGATTGTGTAGTTATTCACTCATTGTTATAAACACAACATGATGATGAACATTGTGAGGATCACCAGACGATCGCCTCAATCCGTGTGACCCTGAGAGGAGACATGTGCCCAAAAATGACACAATAAGAGACTTGATGATGTGACAAATTTTGTCAGCAAATGTTTATACTATACTTTATAATATTACATTAGCACGGTTAGAGTGTACAGGTGTTATGTATCGGCCGAACTTTTACGGTTGTCGCTATGTTCATCTCCTCGTATTGTAAATAGTATGTCGCGTAAATCTATCGCCGTGAAAAGTTCTTAGACAGTTAAATTTCTACTTAACGTATCTCCAGCAAGGACCAGTTACGTAACATCACTCCCGTATGCCCCCAAAGGGGTAGACAGAGGAGTGTAGTACGCCAACTTTTTACTAGTTATATAACACGTCCCACGTAATAGGGGGTGAGCCAATTGACGTACACCAGACGGGAATCCCGACTTTGTGCTACTACTGAGAATTCTAACTAAGAATAAAGCAATAATACTGTACCCGACCGGGGCTCGAACTTAGGGCTTCTTTCTCTGCATTCACTTATCCAACGAATAGAACCATAAGTCAAATTTATTGAATTCATTCATTTAAATTTTTCCATTTCACTGTAAATTATATTCACATTTTCATTACTTTGAAGAATAAATTAAAAATGAATTACATCAAATTTCAATTATGTAAGCGCCGCTTTTATACAAAATTGGCTGACTCCATCTTTTGAGCGTTACGTAAAAAGCCTTTAATAACACCGATAACGTTCGCAATGTTATTCTTTTAGAGCCAATTTATACAGCAACTGTTTACTGTTGTAAATATTTTACATAACATATTATGTACACATTGCTTTATAAAATTATGGTTACCTATACAAATTTGTAAAGCTTACTATAAACATTAAAGAACAGCATATTAAATACTCAAACGATATAATTATTTGCGCGTATCATAAATACAGTATTTTATAAACGTTCCTTTATGGTTTTACTGAATCACTTAATTGTAATTAAAATACTTAATCGAAAGCAAATCCATTTAATATTTACAAATACTTTTGTTCTTGTTGTATGACCTTCTTTTTATTATATCTATGTATTATATTGTTACGCCAGGGCCCGAATGTTACAGACAGAGCACTCCGAATGCCGAATATATCAATACTTACGTAATTGTCGAACTATTTATTATGAATGAATGAATGATGTAGTCTATATGGTCAAGATAGATATTAAGCAATGAGTGCATATTCATAAAAAATAAAATGACACAAGTCAATTAGTGAGCTCATTTAAACGACTCGGACAGAGACCCTCATCGCAACTGAAGCGAGTCTCCAGTTAATCCACCCTACATTCACGCCAGAGCCTTTACGGAGTCCGCAGAGAAAATAGAGTGCCAAATATCCCTCACCTTACACAACTGCCGTTCTCCTTAAATAAGTTCATTTTCATAGACTTAAGGTGAGATCAACTTTTTTTTATCAGTTTAATCTTGGATAGATATCCAAGGCTAAATTCAAATACTGATTGAATTTGGTTTCATCGAGTGGCCGCCACGTCTCGGTACAAGAAGCGTAGGTCGCCATATGGAGAACAATGTTGAATGGTGGACCTCTTAAAGCTGATCATGATAATATCATATACATATCTACATGCTGTACTAGAGAATGTATCAAAAAATCTTCATTATTAAAGTTCGTATGTCTCCACATCGCACCGATACAGCTAGCACGCAACAATGCACGTATTCCGACATATTTTAACGGAGAGTTCTACTTATGAAAATATTCAGGTCAATACAGTCAGTGGCTTTTAAATCGTTTCAGCCATTTCGCGCTCGTTTTATCAACAGAATTATACAATGGATATAGAATCGTCGCCACTGTCAATTATTCAAACGGTTCTTTCTTGCAGCGGAAAACAGTAAAATTGTAGTTTTCGAATCGCGCTCAAAAGCTGTTCACCTTTCATGCATTTTTAACGTACGGGTTAGTATTCCTTGACATGTTTCGTTAGAGGTTTGCGTTTCGTATCATTACTATGCCATCACGCCAGTTTCCTCGCTGGGTAAGCAAAGAACACCGAGTTACTAATATGCCTACCCTTACAGACCTGACGTGTTTCATCGACATTCTATACTCATGATTTCCCTCATACACGCACATCTTATTCGGAGCCTTCTCACTCCACCATCAAGATAAGTGAATCTCGTTCTTCCTCGGCCCCTGCATCCATCAGCATTGCGTTGTGCGGTAGCGTGAGTTTATAGGCTAATGACCTTCAACCATCGGAAGTTCTACATGAGTAGTATGTTTTTGGGCTAATTTTCGGCCGCGAATCTTTTACATTAAAGTCTCAGCATTGATAATTTATGTAAGATATATAATTTACTTTACAGTGTTCCATTTTATCTGAATATACTAGCTCAATACTGAAATAATACCGAATACAACGAATTTCAACGAAACAGATACGCTTCAATGAAACAATTTTTGTTACTAACTTTTGATAAAGCGAAGATAAAATAATAGGTAACTCAATATTATTATCAGAACTTAGAATAAATAATGAGCAGGAGAAACTGCTAGCCTCAATGTTCAAAGTTAGAATAAACGACTCCATAGTTCGAAGTTACCGCGATATTGATTGACAGTATTCAGAGACATTGATTGACACCTTCAAGATTTTGTACGAACAAAAGTACCGGACTATGGATATACCAATGATACCTAGGTACCGTACTTACATTAACGCAATGATATCAACGCGCCAGTTGCGCCGTCAGGCAATTGTCGCATAAACTATGTAGCAAATGGAACATATCGTGTACGTGACAGCGATAGACACCTCTCTGATAAAAATATATGTATGTACGTCGTCCGTATAAATGTAAAGTTTGCGCCTGTCCTTATCTTTCAAAAGGGACTTTACAGTGAACACCTGTATCACTATCAAAGCTATGCAAAAAGCAACACCGGTATCAATTCTGTAACATAACCCCTAATTACGAGTGTGTCCTGAAATCCAGGACGAGCCCCACTTTTTCGTTTCCCGGGGATAAATAGGCCACGCCCCCTCCCCGCTGTGACGTCACGCCGCGGCACCCGCAGTGCACGCTCCCCCCCCCCCTCGCCGCCCGATACTGTCAAGTCTCGGATTACTAACAGATAATCAAAACGTGGAGGTCATGCCAGCGATTAGGTGAATGCAATTACCAAACTTAAATCGGTTAAGTTTTCGTTTAAAAGATCGTTTAATACACCGTCAGAAACGGATTTCATTGGTAGTTTCGATTCTCTTTGAGTTCGGGAAAGCTGCACAGCTTTACTCTTCACACTCCAAACGAATAAGACCAATTGCTTTTTAATATCGTAACTGAGTACAAAGTATTTTAATAAAAATTGTACGCTAGGTAAGCGTTTCTAGTCGTATTAAGAGTCTTACAGATTAACATACGGGTGCTACTGAATTACCTTTTTACCTACAAACTCTTTACATTTACTAGAGGCGTCATTCATTTTGGCAAATCGACTAGCGTACAGACCTACCAATCAGAAGTAGGTACTACCTATAGGAAACCTTGTATCACATGTAATAAGCATACCGTGTCACGATATGTGTATCTCGCCAAAAATCATATTAGCTGACGTTATTTTGGCACACATTAACATTAAGTCCATTGAATATTTTCTGCTTCTGAACATTACCCCGCTACGGCGCAGAGAGTAAGACGGAATTGGAGTGGTCCGACAGATCTACGCTAGACAATTCTCGTGCCAGAATTTCTAAAGCCACTTGCTATATTACACAAGAGTGATTTACAGTTCAAAGAAAGATAATTCTATTGTGAATGTCGGAAACTAGCATCATTCCTACTAACACAAACATGTAAAAGTAAAGTCGTATAATTTTAACGTAACATTAACGAAAATAGTGTGCACGATAGCGGTAATTAAATAGGTCTTATGTCCATCAGTGGACTGAAATAAGCTGATATAGGAATGAAATCAAAAAGCTTATTTGCACATACAGGTAGGAAGATTATAAATAACTAGGTGACCCGGTGAACTTCGTACCGCCTAAAAGTCAATGAATACCCGTTATCATTTAACTGAATTATACCGATATCTATGATTACCATC
>DWTO01004806.1:0-11220 GCA_018244755.1 Jemadia pseudognetus
CGTTAAAAGGTATGTAGAACATAACATATCTTCAATCTATATCTATAAAAAAAATTGGATTGATATCAATTAAGTTTTCTAAGATTTGTTGTTAGAGACTTGGCCTTTATCTAAAAAATATTAAGACATCTTCATTTAACAAAAAGTTATTCCATCGGGGCGAAATAAACTTAATTTATTTAAAAAATAATTAAGGTAGCACAATGGCGCTTACAATTGCCAGCAGCGTAGGCGTTGCGATAAACTGTGCTCTGCGATCCTCAACCCGCGTGCCCAGCGTGGGGAATATGGGTACAACCCCTCAGAGGAGACCTATATGCAGAAGCGGACTGCAAAAGCTTAATGATCATCATGATAAAGTACCTACATTAACCGGGACCACGAATGACTTTCCTCATACCTGCCTACCACGGAAATATCAATGCAATTACATGTTCCTTATATTTCGTTTCACAATTACATGAAATACTTATGTCTTTAAGTTATCGTAAATAAACTTTTTTTTCTAAAATTTATAACATCGTACAAGAGTTCCGTGACAATAATACGATTACCATATCGGTGAGCTCGAAGGAGAATTTAGCATGATACTTTGATAAATATAAGTATCACACGCGAAATAACTTCACAGATTTATGCATTTTGATGATTGATGTTATTTGTAAAATGTTTTATTGATATAATCTTTATGAAAAATCTCAAGCGTTATAGGATCTTTTTAGACTTTAGATCCACATGCTCACATTTAACTACAATCTCAGCTGACGGTGAGCGAGATACGAGTATCCAGTAAGACATAGGAACATAACATAGGAAGTGCCTATTGAACAATCTCATATTGTACTAAAGAAAAATAGCTACTGGCAGGGAGCTATACACTTTAACAGTTTGTAGTAGAATCTCTCCGAGCTATATTATAGATGAACAACAGTCGTTAAACCTTGTCGGTGACCTTAAAGATGGCTTAACACTTGAGCAATGGAGTATCCCTTAAGGCATATGAATCTATTGAATATACCTATATATGCACATCTTTCAACAGAGTTACGGAAAAATCTTGTGCCCTTTAGTCAGATACGAAAACGATCTAAGCCAAGAGACTGCTCATTGTATGCTAAGTATTATTATAATGAAATTCTCTTGTCCAATTTTACAGTAAAATGAACTGCACTCAAACGTATCTGGTGTAACAGGTTCATCAGATTTAAATCTTATTATATTCCCATTACACACGCCCTAGTAGTACGTTTAAATATAATTATTTTATTTTACACCCTACAGGCGTTAAAACTGAGCAGAGGCAGCTGTTAAATTTACTAACTGCTAATTTTCTAATCGAAAATTCTAGAACAATAAGCAATTGTCAACAATGTGCAGGGATTATGTTGTATTGATAGATATTTAACTAAATATTTTACATGCTAATTAAAATTGACTAATATATTCAGACTTTAAAGAAATCTTTTCATAATTATGATTGAATACAGACGAGAATGATATTTTCTGTCTAAGTAGAGAAACGCCTTTTGTACTAACCCTGACCAGAAACACAATTATTGTTAACCTACTAAATATACAATTTTTTTTGGCAAAATTATTTCTTGTTTTCATGTTTTCTCCCTCGAACTTTAAGTCTTTCTACCCTTATAAATTTTAAAGTATATTAAAATGTCAATGTCAATATTTGACTGAAAATATGAATTTGAAGATTTCTTAAAAAAATACTATACTTGGTCATTCGGAAAACGTTTTTACCGTTTTTCAAAGTAGTTCATACCACATTTAACTTTAGTTTATTTCTATAAATACAACGATTTTTCTATGGCTGAAGTCATAAATATATTCAGACCGCCACATCTCCTGCAGATGAAGTTCCATGAAATTAGCAGTAATATGTTTTATTCGCGAAGACGCCAGACACAAGGACCGGAGACCGATCGTCTTCCAATCGATTCGACACGGTTAGCGAACATGATTCGATTACCAGAGGGTTGCAAGGGGCGATATAAAAAGAATAAATACGGATTTATTATCCCCTAAAGAGCTCGCTTAGTGCGAGGTGTGAACGCGCGATGTATTATTTATCCAAAGCACTATTTACCCTTGCGGCCGGCAAATTTGATTTGATGGGAAATCAAAATATACGTGCCTCGGGCAAAAAGGGTTCACCTTCAAACAGAACTAAACATGAGGCCGTCGTCTTATGTTGTTTCAAAGTTAGATTCGGGCCTTGGCCAAATTTGGTAACATTATTGAATATAGCGATTATTTCATTAGACACATTAACAGTTTTATTTAAGCGAAGAGTGTGGCAAATGACAAAATAGCCACCACTGAATTCATATAGAAACATAATATTTAAATATAATAAATAAATAAATGATTTTGATAAATAAAATAAAATAAAATAAATACATAAAATAAATAAATGATTTTGGTCATAATAATAATTTATTTCATAAATATTTTTTGTCCGGTGTGTGACAATAGGCTCACCTTTTTTCCGTAGTGGGACGCGTATCACAATAGGGAGGTATTACACTCCTCTGCCTATCCCCTTGAAGATATATAGGAAAAATGTTATTTTTTTTTATAATAAATAACTTACGGTACGAATAGCCGTGGTTACGCCTCAGACGAACCACATACAAGTTCTGAGAGCTCTTCTTCTTCGCTTTTAGGTTATATTTCATTATATTTTAACACATTTACACCGCGCACGTTTACGTCAACAGAGATGTATGTCCTTATTTTAAATAGTCCTATCGAAATGCTTATAAGACTTAAGTCCTATCGAAATGCTTATAAGGCAGAAGATTGTAGAACACTTCCATGTTTCACCCGTTACCTTTACCGCTCACTATGGAACAAGTGGTGAGCCTAATGCCATATACTGGACACAGACCCCGAGCCACTAATAGAAAATCTTAGAAAAATCCAATTGTGCCCGACCCGGGATTTGAACCCTGGACTTCTGGATTCGGGTTTGCAACCAACACCACCAACGAGATTGGCAAGACCTATAAAATTAATATTCGCTTATAGTACCTATTAATATTTTCATAATTATGAGAAGCCTATGACCACCAGTAGAGTGCAATAGGCTGATGATGTTGACAGATTTATGTTAATATAATTTGTGTCACTTGTGTCATTAGGATTTAAATGTCATTTGTAGAAACATGAAGAGTTGGTTGGAAACAACGGGCAACATGGAGGAGGGGTCGTTGCCCTGCATGCTCGCTGACCATAGAGAAGCCTTGCTACCAATCACGGGGAGAGAAAACTTAGTACCAAGAAAAAGGTATTTACAATTACACCTCAAGTTCAAGGAATTGTATACATATCTATTCGTAATATAAATTAAAATGTGAATAAAATTGCTACTTACTTTCTCAGACGTATATATTTATTGGCTAATTTATTGCTAATATGTTTATCGCAATAACATTATCAATTTAAATCATTTAATCAGGCTGACTCACAAGTAGCAAGTCGTGTCTCTAAAGGTATCCTATTGATACCTAATTAATTGATTCATTTCAAATTAATTATTTTTTTCCTTAAAATGAATATTTTATTCATGGGTAACAACAATATAAAAAACAACCTGTTGGTTATTTTTATAATGACAAAAGTAGTAATACGGCAATCGAGAGCAATGAAAGATAATAAATACTGCGTGTTAGGGACGTTAAATTTAACTATTAATTTAATTTAACATGAATTATGTTGTGATTATTAGGGTAAATAAGAATATTTTGACACTGATGTCCACTAAGAGAGAGTGCCCCGGTTCCTAGTGCTAAGATAGAGAGAAATCAGAGAACTTAGCAGATATACTTATCACAGATATACTTAGCAGATATGCTTATCACATATATGTATGTTCTGTTTCTATTTCCAAATATACATATTACAAGACTAATGCTTTTTATACTTCCCACACAGTGCCTATGGTCTGTGTAGCAATTATCTTCTTATATTGGTACAGTTATTTTGAATGTACATGGACAATAATATGAAGTACACTCCCACGATTTACCAGTTGTATTTGAGTCTCAAAGTGAGGGCGTCAAGATCATAGACTGCCATGTTGGCCAAGTACGCATTGGCAAAAGTTTTAAAGATTTTTTTTCCCAACAAGTTCCAAGTTTTCTCACGATGTTGTCCTTTATAGTAATAGCACGCGATATTTAATCTTCATACTTCCAATTTTTGTAAAGGCTTTGAGATTTGAAACTCAGACTACTGGAGATAGGGGCTGAATTTTAAAACATTAGGCTGACATAGCTTACCCCCCACTTATTACGAATATTTTTCAGGGATAGGTCCCTAGAACCGTGCGCTCTATCAGAGGAAGCGTATCTTTCGAGCGGAGCTGGTTCACCTTGCGCTGGTCTATCCCGCGAGGAGCGCCGGCGACGCCGCAGAGCTACCCTTAAATATAGAACCGCCCACGCCACCAGGGAAAGGATCCGAGTGGAAGCGTTCAACGCTGCTTTCGCTTCCCTCCGACAACTTCTGCCAACATTACCCCCTGACAAAAAGCTGTCCAAAATAGAAATCTTACGCCTCGCTATATGTTACATCGCCTACTTAAATCATGTTCTAGATGCATAATGTTATGTCATGTTCTTGTTGTTAGATTAGTGTTTATGTGTTACGCTGAAAATGTCAGTATTTATTATTACATGTAATAAGAATTTTACTGCTAGTCATAGTTTTTAATGTGAGTAATCTGTTATTATCAGTGCGGATAAGGAAATCATTTTTAGATAGGATAGAGGCTTCATTTCCTATTACTTTTTCTTCCAATATTTCCGTTACTTTAAGAAGTCTTAAAAGGAGAAGAGTTCAAAGTCTTCCTTCAAAATAATTGTTTGTGAGTTAATTGTATATTGTAAAATTAAACACAACAACTAGACAAGATCATAATGTTTTATGTAAATATTTACAAACTTACCAAATATAAATAACTTAATTATCTATGAGAACTTACATAACAGTAAATTAAACAAATCTTGTCACTTCACAAATCTTGACTTATGTATTATATTGACATATGTACTAATACTTGTTAAAAATAAAATAATTTATACATACATATCTACTAACTAATATTACTTTATTATGTATACATATTAAGCAATTCAATCAATAACATGTACTTACAAAATCTGCTGCTTATAATACCTGATCAAAGACTCGTTAAGTTTGTCAAATAACTTAAAAGTATTGGAAAGAAAATCATTCCATGTAAGAATCCGAGAATCACTAACGTGAGTAACATTCTGAAGAAGAACACTTCTATGATTTCCGTGTAAGAAAACGCTAAAACAATTATGGGAATATTAGTCAATGTGATCCCGGTTATTATAGTCGAACCAACTCTTTTTAATGCATCTGCTGTTCTCTCTATAGGTGGGCTTGCACTAGTGGCATAGGCGTACGCCAAATGACTACAGAACTCAACGGCAATACCAATGGAAACGATCAAATTTATACAAGAGACGGCATTCAGTGGAATATTCCACATGTACATCACGCCCATCATGTCAATTACAACCATGATTATAGTGACGAGCATAGAAAAAGTTGTCAAGAAATTGAACCCAGATGCAATAAGATTTATTACAACTGCTCCGATAAGACTAAATCCAAGAGAAGCGAAAGTGTCCTTCCACATCGTTAGGTATTGTTCATAATAAACATAAAAAACTGAATATGGAAAAACTTCCACGTCGAGCCCTGTGTTTCTTTTGACTGATTCCGTAATGTTTCTACTTACTTCGTAACCAAACTTGACGGCGGTTATGTAATCTTCAGACGTGGATAAGGCGACATGGTATGACATAAAATTTGTATCATACACTGTAGCTCGCCCTTCAGAGTCGAGCAGAAAGTTTACATTGCTAGAGTAACTTGCCAAGCCACCTTTGTTACATGTTTCAGTGGGCGTGTCTTGTAAGAAAAATGGAATGTATTGCTCAAAAGCCACACCGGCTGGACGCAGTCCATTAGCAAATTCACCCCTCTCTATTCCACAAAATGTACATTCCTGAGAAGTGTCATAACTTGGACAGAAAGAGCCATCAGTAATGTTATATTTACAACAGGAGTACGGTAAGCTCGCCCAGTCGATAAAGTCATCTAACCAAGAATTCGAACTTCTGGATATATGAGTTATTTCACTGTGCAAGGATGCGAGAAAGATTTGTGTGGTAAGCGAATCTTGGTTACATAACTGACCACCGCAAATAGCGTTCTGATGAACCGGATCGGAAAAGTTTAAGCCACTTTTTAAGACAAAATATAAAGGTGGGCCCAGACGCAATAACTCGCTTACGGCTTGTAAATAGCGATAGACATAAGAATCGACTGGTAACGCTAGCTCTTGATCTAAACCTATTTCGATTTGCGATATTAACATTACACATATCGAAAAAAATGCTAGAAATAAAATCGATGCTATGATTTTAACGCGCCAATCTAAGATAAATTTAGCGTAAGGCTTCATCAATCGAGCAGTGACACTACGATATGGTGTAGAGGAATTTAAAGGATCTTCGTCATCTATAATTTTTTTTCTTATGCAGCATAATACATCTAGACGATTTTGTGAAGACCTTTTATAATCCAAAGCCAATATTGCGACGACTGTAGTTACTTGAAAAACAAATAAAAATCCTAAGGAAAATGAAGCTAATATAGCAAATGTCACAACAGCTGGAAAGTTCGTTAAACTTCCTATGGCAAAACAAGTAATTTGCGTGACAGATGAAACAAACATTGACGGGCCAACCTTTTCCATCATTTTTTCAAACACAAATTGTTTCTTTCTTTCAAAACTAAAACTATCTTTGTAATCATCATATTCTTTTAAATTGTTTTCTACGTCATATAATGTGTTTACCATTAAAAACACATTGTCTATACCTATTGACAGAATAAAAAACGGTATTACATTTAAGGCTAATAACGTTAGCGTGTACCCTATATAACCCATCACTCCTAATGCACAAAACATTGCTATTATCACAACCAATAAACTCCCAATGGCAACACTTATTTTACTTTCAATCAATAAAGTTTTGCATTTACTTATATTACCTAAAGCTAAAATGACATATATAAACATTAAAATATAACTGATTGATATAGGTATTGCTTCAGCTTGAGAAACTCGTTGAATTTCATCTTCAACAGATCTTTCAGCTCCAAAAGCCACTTTTACAAAATCTGACTTCCAATTATTTTCATAGTCATGTAACAAATCTATAAATGCCTGTTCCCACTCTAAGACAGGGCGCAAATCTTGTTCTAAGAGAAAATTAGATATTGGGAAATTAATCAATAGGGTATTTGCACTCAAAATGTTATTGCCATCATAACCACCAAATGAAATTTCTGGCTCTGCCCCACCACCCCAGGTTGCCATACAGTTTAATGACAGGTGATTATTTATACAATTTTGTATAGTAGTCAGGTACGTATCAGTATTAATATTATCTTTGTTTTCCCCTAAATATACTGATACAGACATTAACACGCATTGATCTAGATTTTGCGGAGCACCTGGCCTGCGTAGAGGAGCATAGCACACTTGCTCCAGGGTCACTCCTCCATTCTCCCTACCAATATTTTTTATTGTATTTTCGAGTGTTACCAATTCCCTTAAAGCTTCTATTCTAAAGGCTGGTCCATAAGTGATATTATCTACCTGAAATGGTTCCAAGCCTTCGAATTGTAAATATACTTGAGCGGCGCGATAAAATGGACCGAATCTTGAGTTAAAATAATTCAACTCCTGGCGACTACGAGATTCAGGAGCAGACCAGAGTTCAAGAGGATTAGCTGTAATATTAAGACTGAGCACACCAAACAACATAGCGAAGGCTATCCACGAAGTAATCATGATAATAAGAACTGGATTATTTGCTGAAAATACACCGATTCGTGAAAAAATCCATTGAAAAAATTTTGTCAAAACTTTTACTCTTGGACTCCCTTCAGCTTCTGGATTGGGTACATGTTTTCTGACTTTAACAAATTCTATCCTAGCCATTATTATAAAAATTGCCACACTTATAACAAAGAAAACTAGACCTACAGAAAATCCTATACAATTAAGAGTAAGAACTGTACACGTATCTGGAATAATAGGTTCATTTCCAGTAGGACAGGAAATTCGACAGTCCACACAGCTGCAAGGTAAATCCCCTTCAAATGATTCACTACATGGGAGTGCCCGTGCATTCATTGAGTCTTCAGGTGTTGGCCATCTACGAAAATTAACTTGAACCGGCGCCATTGGATTGTTTTGTGTATCGCCAGTGAATCCAAACCAAGCATCAGCATCGCATACTGGAGCATTCCCACACATAAGATTTATAGCTGGCATTCCGGTTTGCGGCACCAGTACACCGGAACAAGAAGAATGAGCGTCAATCATGAAATCTTCGTAAACTCGGTAATCGATTTCGTTAATATATACTGTACCGTCCGGAGCTATTTCCTCCTTAATTTCCACGAATCGTGCCTGGTCTGGAGAACAGTTCATCTCGCAAATTTGCCGTGCGAAGTTTCTTACGCACGTAGGACAGCGTCCTAGAACGCCATCAGCCATCAATAAATTATTATTCATATCAGCCAATTGGTCGTAATCACAACATGTCACGATTTCATCGTCTGGTAGTCTTTCTCCATTATTGTCATAAAGCAAAAATGGACACCGATTTTCAATTATAGACAGCGTTTCTCGTACTTGTGTTTGTGTTAAATTAAATAATACAGGTACAGGATCTCCTTCATAAGGACACGGTTTCAGAAATCCTCCGATTTCGATACACCTCTCACGCATCACACATTTTCCTAACACACCGTAACACATGTACAAAATGGTTAAGAATATCACACGTTTCATCTTGAATAGTTCCAATTGTTTAGTTTGTAGATGATCATAACATGTTTTATATGTGAGTCTATGATTCACCCGACTCGTTAATACTGAAATAAAATATTCACGCGATCGAAATTAATCTATATATTCGGCCCGATAGCTTATCAGGAATTAGTGCAGGTGACAGATAAACAAAATATTTTAGCGATTATAGTATTATTGAGCATCAGACACATCGCCTCTTTGCTTTAATAACGTAACACTTTTTGAACAACTCATTAATAACATGTCACGTTATTGAAGCAAAGAGGCGACATGTGCAATTGAAGCCATTAAAGTTATTGCTTCTACTGCAATCAGTTGCTGTAACTGAAGCTTTGATGCTTCAGTTACAGCAAGTAATATTTTACTGTATAACGCACAGTTTTGTAAAGAGGTGCGCATTCGAATTCGAAATCGGGCTCTCGGATTGAGAGGCTGAATTTCAAATGTACTTTAAATAGACAAACAAAAAGATATTGACATTGTAGGTGGCACCTTTTACCTTCGATTTTCAGCCCCCGGGCCATCAAAACGTGTCAATAAAACCTTATCTATTCCGCCAAAATTATTACTTCTCTTTAAATGGTTTATACGATAATGTATCAAAAGTTGGTTGCAGGTCGGAGACAGTATCCTTATATAAGTGTGCATTCACATTGCGAGATTACAGAATGTTTAATGTTGTTCGTCCATAATATTTTAAATGGTAATAATCATGTATTTTGCTTAAACACACATCCCCAACAAGGCAGAATCTGTGATATAGTACACTGGAGAGCTATGTATAAAAAAAACATTCTAATATGTAATATTTGGAATATGCAATATTTGATAATTAATGAACACCAGTTGTCACAGACAAATATTTTTCCTTGGGAATCGAACTAACACCTTCCGGCTAAGAAGTAAATAAATACTTTTACCGTTTTTACGATCTGATTTGGTTACACTGGGTTACTAATGTATGATACAAATTACACTCATCTGAGAAAAATATTTCAATTATAATAAGATTAGTATCATTGGATCGTTGCAGCTTAGGCACGAGACAAGTCACGTGTGCGTTTAAATCGATCGCCCTGAAATTGCTATCAAGGGAAATCATTTCGCCTACTGTGTGTAATTGATGCATGAGGGGTTCAGTAACGAGATTCCCACAATCTTCGATGGAATTAACAATTAGCACCCAATAATTGAAATTATTCGCTATTAAGTTTGACTTGGCTCGTGTGTCAATTGTGTCAATTATAATGTTGATCATCGTTAGTATACATAATACAAAATATAAAAGTTATAACAAATATGTATTATATACCTAGATGTTTTGTGTTGTTTTTTATTTGTATGTGGATACTATAAGAACATATTAATTGCACGTATTGCATTATATTACAATAAGGTCACCACCTATTCCGTAGTGGGACATAAACGTGACTGGTGGAACGTGGGGATGTACTACATTCCTCTGCCTACCTCTTAGGGGATGCAGGCGTAAAATGACGTTTTTCTTTTTATACATTCATACATTCCCAGCTTAAGGCTATGTTAACATTTTTTAAAGCTCCTAAGTACGTAATAAGTATGATGAATAATGACAGGTGCTGGAGAGGTGTTGTCTCATTCTGCGAGGAGGTGATGGAGCAAAATGGAGGCGGAGCGGTCGAAGGCGGAGGCTGAGCACCGCAATTTATCCGCCGCAGGAGGTCGGGTGCAGACGACTGGAACACGACTGACATTTTCCCACTGATGACGTGCCCACTGGGGCACGACATATCTTTATGTACAGGGAGGTATATAACACGTCCCCAAAAGATGCGCCTGCGTAGGTTCCTGTGTTCCAGCTATTCAAGGCGGTAGAAATCACACGGTGGGGTTTTAGCCAATGAGAGTCCGGCATAACCATCTGCGTCTCCCCGTGACGCAGCGGTAGATATCCATGACGGATTTCTCCCCGATAAAAAAACTGTACGTTAACAATGTAAATAATAACAAGTAATAAATTTAGTACCTTTAGTCTTGGTTTTGAAAAGGATTTCGATAGTGGAAATTATCAGTTCCTATTGCAAATTCCTAAAACAGTTACTTCTTACTCTTATTGTTAGTAATGTGGTACATGTGGTACCGGGTGACGAATAATTTGTATTATATTCATATTTCCAGTACATTACTTTGTAAAAAAACTTGAACTTTGTAAACTTTGCGATAGGCTCACCACCTATTCCATAATGGGACGTAAACGTAACCGGTGACACGTGGGAGTGTTCTGCATTCCTCTG
>DWTO01004807.1:0-11220 GCA_018244755.1 Jemadia pseudognetus
TGTATATATATATATATATATATATATATATATGTATATGTATATGTATATGTATATATATATGTATATATATACGGCATACATACATATATTCACGCCAGTTGCCCTCACGGGGTAGACAGAGGGCACCGAGCGCAAAATAGCTCTATCCTTACGTATCTGCCACGCCTCCTCTACATTCATTATTCCTCATTATACGATGCCGTCCTCAACCATTCGAAGCAGTCAATTGATAATAGTCTTACATAATACCAATGCTCATAGCTCTCAGCAAAGTATCTTTGTAATAGCCACTTATTTTGCGCTTTTTCAAAAACCGTATTTTTGATTTGAACCACCAGCCGTACTGCAATATGCTGGATTTAATGTTAAATGTAAATCAAGCTTCGGAATACGTTTTGGCATATAACGTGGTTTACACTAACCGAGCCGGGCTATTTACAGCGAGCCGGACGGCGGCGCGTGATGTCTGTTTATGTGGCCCAGAAAACATAATACTCATTTCATATCAAACATAGTAGTGGAGTAGAATACTCGTTCAAGGCTCCAACAAGTCCCTTTTATAACCTTCACGACGATAATAAATGCAGACCTTCACACATATATATGTTTCTGGAAATTATCTGAAAGTTACCGAATTCAATGAACATTGGTTGCCAGGACTATAAAAAAAATTGATTTGGGCACTTGAAAATTATTATGAGTACAAAGATACGCATCCAGCTTCTGCCTACAGCCTTTGACAGATCGTGATCAGAAAGTGGGTATAACGAACTATAATTATGCATGATTGGACGTAGAACCGGTGAAAAGTGGGAGCGTACGACACTCGTCTGCCCACCTCATCGGGGATTATGGGCGTGATGTTACTTTAATTCTGTATATGTTATAATATATTATGCTTAAGAAGTTCTCCATGAGCGGCTATTACGACCTAATTAAGAAGCACTTCGGAAAATTATCACGGCACTGGGATCCATAATACGTTAGCATCTCGCACGCTAACGAGAGGCTTCTTCAGGCAGTCATAATTACTTTTAAATTCAATTACCTTACGCCCACTAATCGCTACCTCCGGTATCTGTTCGAGTATGTCATCAAAACGTAAGCAGAGCTGCAGATAACGGCTAGTCTACTTGCAGTCATTATAAATCAGTCTCCATGCCTTCTGGAGTTATTTTCGTTGTTTACATACCCACAAGCAATTATGAATATCTGCTTAAATTCGGGAAGCCGAAAGACGCTGTTCTCGATAATGAGGCCACGTTAAACCAACGTGTTTTAGAAGTAGAGTTGCGAAACAAAAATTCAAAGAACATACCGATCCATTTAACACAACGTTACTACAGTGACGCTTTCAATCCCACGTTGGAGAATATCAATGAAGACGGGAACATTTTTTCAATGGAAAACGTAAGTTTTTCTCTGGGCACAATACAATTAATGAAACCATTATAGCTTTAACAAAGTTTAAATGGATGAGCCAGTAGATTTTGGTAGTAACGGGACAGTAGATTATCTAACTTCATCTATGGTAATTGGTAATATTCATTTTTGTATTGACTTACCGCCTCGTTGGTCGCGTTGGTCGCAAGCGCGACTGGAGATCGGGAGGTTTCAGTCAAATAGGTTTGCTTGATATCGGTTTTCCCTGGGGGGTTCCGCGCATAATGTACACGCTGAGCATGAGGGTTGATGATCGCAAAGCATGGCCTAGAAGGACCGTATCATACCGCGGTCTCCCAGCGTCGGGCTTAGTCGCCTCTCACGACACTCTGTATCCCGGCATGTGGTCGGGGAATGTATTCTTAATCCACCCTTTACACGCAAAATCTAAGTATTTCTAGATCATTTCTAGCTAAAGTTTTTTTTCCAACTGAAGGCTTCAGTACATGTATTCTTTTAATATTTTTTTGCCTCATAATATTGTTATTAGATATTGCAAGAATTGCTCAGGAAGCTTCACGTGGAGCACGTGGTTTGGTCCAGCGACAGAACGTCCAACTATTTCAAAGTGGTCTTCCCCTCGCCCACGGGAGACCAGTGCGAAACTATGTTGCACTGCCTCACCCAACTCGGTATCGGGGTGTGTTGCAAATCTATTGTCAGGTTTGTATACTACAAACACCTACTTCTGTATGCCTGTGCGACTGTAATACATGCGTACATAATTTATGTTATACCATATGCCTTACCATAAGCCTTTTGATTTGTAAAGCGCAGTCAATAGGTCAATGGCAACTGAACATCTTAAGGTATTTCCCTCAGCGTGGTGCCCTGCAACGTAGTCCACTCGGCTCTCGACAACGAACACGTTGGCGATAAAACACTACTGTAAGTAAACTATGATTGAATAACAAAATTATAACAGTGCACAAAATATTTAGTACGTTGTGCATTTGAGACTATTTTGAGATATTTATCTATCAGATTACTTTAAATTGCTATATGTAAGTTTCAGAAGAAAAAATGAGGAAGCAAAGCGTTGGCGATGTTTCGTGGAGTCAATTCGCTCTAAGCTTACGGTCAAACAGGTGGTGGACGGTGTACGTGGAGGCGGGGAGCTTTCCTTTGATTATATTACGTTGATAATAACAGCAGAGTAAGTATGTAAAAGCATGGAATTATTACCACATTCATAAAACAATATCAAGCCTTTTCCATACGGTCCTGGTACTGATTTCTGCCTCCCATTAAAAAAAATAGGTTTGAATCTTGGCGCGCAGTTCTTAAAGCTTTAAACGATTATGAAATTAAACAGTCTAAAAATATAAAGAAAACGTGCGAAATCTTACATTCCTTAACATCTTCATAGTGTTCTCTAAGCCGATTAAGTTCTATGCTATGACGTAATTTCTCAATTTGATATTTCTTAACCTTAGTAGTGCCTAGCTACATTAATAAAAGGGTTGATATGGCTACACGCATGTAATCCCCGAAAAGGTAGGCAGAGGAGTGTAGTACACTGCCACGTTACACCAAATTCGTTTACGTCCTATGAGCCGTGGTGAGCCTCTTACCATGCATTGGGCACATATCCAGACTGCGAACCACTACTAGAAATCTAAATTAGAAAAATCCAATAGTGCCCGAACCGGGATTTCAACCCAAGGCCTCTTAATCGGCACTCGCGCTTGCAACCTACACCACCAACAAGGCAGTACCTACAGTTATTATACCTATTATATTTATTGTATTACCTTTCCCAGTTCACTGGCAGCTCTGGGTCTTGTGGAAAATAACGCGTCGAATATAGTAGCGGCCATGTTGGTATCACCACTGATGGCACCAGTGATGTCTATATCTTTTGGCACTATAATATCTGACAGGACGTTAGTAAGAAGTGGTTTCGAAAGTCTCATTGTGGGCATGCTCCTATCTCTACTATTCGGATTCATTTTCGGACTGATCCTGGGTACCACGGAAATGCCGTGGGGTTTTGGCGACTGGCCGACGGAGGAAATGAAGTCTCGGTAAATTGTTGACATCTCTATCAAATTTTATAGCGCATGTGTATACATTTATGTAAAGGAATTTTAAAAATAAATTGAATAATAAAGTGACAAAGTAACTTATTCAGATAAATAACACCTTATTTAACAGATATGAAATAGGATGTTGGCGCATTAGATTTTCTTTATCAAATTGCTTTACGAGTACTTACATGTTTGGAGTATTTAAAAATTGAACAAATGTAACTTGAAAATCCCTATAGAGTCTGATGAAATTATGAGCGTGATTTACTAAACTTTTATAAGTAATAAAGATTTTTTTTATAATGAAGAATAAATATTTTTTCACATTATTCTTACGTTATGACGCCAGCTCCTTTACGGGATAGGCAAATATCACCAAGCGGCAATTATCTCTATCCTTACTAACCCTCTTTCATTTCACCTTATCTAAGCAGAATACACTTCCAGACTTCCTCTCTACCAGCCATAATTGACTGGAAGGGAATGACATTTAGTATTAAGTCTTTCTGCCCCTTGGAATAAGGTGTTAGATGTAATACAATTTTCCAGCGGTAACGTGCGAGCTCTCTGGGTGGGCGTGCTGTGGGCGCTGACGTCAGGCACGGGCGTAGCTCTGGCGCTGCTGCAGGGGAGCGCCGGGCCCCTCATCGGAATAGCAATATCCGCGTCACTGTTGCCTCCAGTTGTGAACTGTGTACGGAAAACTATATATACAAGACCATTATCCGCTGTTACATAATCTCGCCAAGCCATACCGAATTCTCCATACATTCACCAGTATTTGTGATAAAAAAAAGTACCCCTCTACCAAGATAAAATGACTACACGAATAAATTAATATGATTATAAGTTATTATTTTATTACTGAAAATAAAATAATTGCTTTAGCATTTCGGGTGCCCTAATACTAATCTTAATTCGTTCTGTAAAGTACAGATGTACAAATTTCCAGGGTCTGTACTGGGCGTTGGCCTGTATTTGGCTACTAGATCCAGGCGTAAAGATACCTCACATCAAAGGAGAGCCATACTTCGGAAACTCGTCATACTCGCCACTATACCACGATTATCTTCCTATAGAATTTGCTGTAAATGGTAAGGACTGTGCTAGTTTATTATTATTATATCATCACGCCCGATCCCTTACGGAGTAGGCAGAAGATACCGAGTATCACGCGTGTATCATTACAGACCAAATTAGCTGTTATATTTATCACACTCTTTATACAGACATGCCACCGTCAGAGATTTATGACTCCTTCATCAGCGAATATGTAACCTATTTGGTCAAGATAAGCAGGTCTTGGGCTATTTCATCTTCCATCAACATTCGCATTGTTTAATACATGTTTTCTCATCAGCCACTTTCTACATTCTTTGGCCTATTTTAGGCTATTAAAACAGAAATGAGTTTCAACGGATCAATCGCTTCCAACTCCAAAATCGGTAGAGCTAATATTAAATAAAATTGAAAATTTTAAACGAATTTAAAAATTTAAAATCTAAAATAAAACTTTTAATAACTTTCGCTAATGGTGTTGTCGTCATTCCGAGCTTCAACCTTCAAGACTGTGCAGCGGGCAAAATGTACCTGCCTACATAAACTTGAAATGCAATTACTTAGTTAATTATATACTCGTGCATTACAGGAATAGTCAGCTGCTGCCTTACAATTGTGAACGTGATCTGCATCTTCATCACGGCGATCATATTTCTGAAAATAAAAGAAGTGGCCGCCCCGTACACCTCCACTCCGGATCTGAGGAGATTCTGGGAACAAGACATTAAGGTGGCGCGCGAAGCGAACCGCGCAGACTTGCAAAAAGCTGAAGAAGAGGAACGTGCAGGGTATGGTATCAAGGTTGCCTTTAAATAGACCGGCTCCGAAGTTGAGGTTCTTTTAAACTAGACGGACTCGAAGGTTAAGGTTCTTTCAAACTAGAACGGCTCAAAAAGCAAAGCAGACTGATCGTATTTATAATAGAACTATAGCACACTTGATAAAATTTATTTTTAGATTTCATTTGTGTTGTTACACGTGCTCGAACTTCATCTTGCCTTGTAGACAACCATTCACCATTTAGCATCCAGTTTTATACGGATATGTATGTCTTACATACAATTTTCATTTGTAGACTGGTTATGGAAGATCTCAATAATACCGACATCGACGACCTCAAAGACAAACTGGAGGAGGCTGTGGAAGAAGCGCTGGATGACGAGACGTACAGGAAAGTTAAAAGAATGAGCTACCAGAGTCACAACGCCGATGAGGTAATTTTACCTGTGTATTTCTACTGCTATTATTGTACGTTTACACCAGGGCCCGTGTACAGGTTTAGCAGAAAGCATTGAGGGTGGAATATCTCGATTCTTGCAGATCTCCCGAGATTCTTCTGTAGTGATCGTTCCTTTCATATATGCCCGCGAGATTCGGGAATTTCTGTTACCATACCATACCATTAGTTATAGACGCCTCCGTGTAACAAATTATCAAAGAAGCCCATACCTACTTAACTTCAAAAATCTGTTATAGATAATCCGCTCAATCGGACTTCAGTCACGAACGCCTGTGTCACTGCGATCGAGTACAATCATTTCGGGTACAGCCACGCCATACACAAGCAAACATATGAATGAAAAACATTCTAATGACATAGCTGCATTGGATAAACTGCTAACCTCACTACTGGGTCTTAGGGAGAGCAGGAGAAGATCCTTCCGTTCGAACTTGGGCACGCCGAGGGACAGTCGGATGTCAGCTTTCCACGAACTAAGCCAAAACAGACGATCAGAATCGTGGCCAGACAGGATCTACGGGAACACAATAGTTCGTAATGTCTTACACGACTTAAGATCGAACGGAAAAAACTCTCCAGCTGAAGAACCGTTTTTAACACCTAAATAGGTATTGATATAAAACAATGGATGCAGAATGAAACGTGTACGGATGAAATTAATGAATTAGGTTAATGATATAATGAATATTAATATAAAATGATGAAGGTAGAATAATAATATACCAAAGGCCAAGTGTCACGCTTCGTTATTCATCACCGCACGTAAGGGCAGAGATGTTTGGCAATCAGTGCTGTCTACCCTTAAGGGACCTGGCGTGATGTTAAGATGAAATAATAATAATAGATATCAGAGTTTTTGAATGAAATGAATGAATCTTAAGGAAATGATCGTAGTAATAAAACAATATAAACAAAATAACAACGATATCAACACTATTTATTAATTCACACTACATTTATAATGTACATTATATGTACAGTAAGTCGCCGAGTACACAATATAAATAAAATATTTATTTAAAGTAAGCACTTGTTCACTTATATCTCATATATTTTCCCTCGATAAGACTACCAATTCTACGAATATGAATCACAGCAGCGCTTTTCACAGTGAAGAGTTGGGAGTTTAACAATTATCTATAGGTAGACGAGTGATAATCAGATTGAAAATTGTTTAAAATTTAGCAAACATTTATTTTCTTAGACTACAACCCGCGCACGCTAACCTCACACCTACGTGATGACGTCACGGCCGCGTGTTACATAATGTTTACTCGTAACTACAATTAAATTGAACGCGTACGATATTCAATCACTGAAACGTCTACATAAATATATACGACGCGGGTCTTATCAAGCAAGGCTTGTAAATATATAGTTAATTGAGCACCACGAAATACATCGATACATTCATTATCAGTTAAACATTATCAGGAAAAGGTACTATACTTATTACAGATTGGTCCATACTTATGTCAAACGTATACTATCTTTACTTGTATTTGAATTATTTAATACACTCATATTGACAAGAATATACGTAAATACATATTTCACATAAAAGTTCGGCATATATTTTGCTATGTACTTAATTGAAAAAAAAAACAATAGAATCCTTTTGAAGTATGAAAAAACAGCTGATTGTTTCATTATTTAATGTCCAATATGTATGTTATTTACCCCTGTCTATTGTAAAAGATAACAATCTTCAGTTTAAGTACTCTCTGTTGTTCCATGGCAACAATATATTTCTATATTGTCATTTATATATGGTAATCATAATTTTATCGATAATAAACTATGTTCCATTACAATATTGTTAACGCTGACCACTGTTACAGCATAAACAAACCCTGAATATCACGGGCATATTTATATAATATTACATTAAGAGTACACTGATAGAGAATGCCTCTACACATTAAGAATACCTCTTATACAATCTATCTACAATTCTGGTGTTACAATAAAATGTAAATAAATATTTTATAACAATTTTATTATACAATTTATTATACAATGTCGATGATTTTTCATACTTATAAAACTTTACTTATGTATCCTTTTCCACAATAGATATACTATTTGATGATTTGTTGTGTTTCACTTGCGAGGTATATACGTCGTAGCCTAAGGAAATTGTATTATCATACAGTACTCGGTACCTCGTGGGTAGAAAATAGAAATTTATAATTTGGGCAGGTGGCCAGACAACCCACTCAGCCCTATACAGTGTAATAAACTTATCCCTTACTTCTTCCTTAAAATTCTCTAATGGATTCTCTTCCAACAATGCTAAACTTCCAAAAAAAGTTACAATCATAATAGGTGAAAATAATAATTGATCTAGCAAAAGTTTCTTAATTACCATATCTACAGTTTTTCCTATTATAAATCTATCCAATACTTTGTACCAGTGGTGACACAAGACACCCAGGGCTGCTCCAGAGAAAGCCATGTGCATTGTTCTCTTGGGATCATACTTTTGCTGGTCCTCGGTGTAGATCTCGTAGGTTTGTTCGATCACATCACCTACAGATGACAAACTTATGGATATTGATATGTTTGTGTACAGTAAATATTTATCGCTGAAAGCCACTTTCACAGTTCGCTTCAGACGGGACACTGGTCCTGATGTACGCACGTTGCTTGCTAGTTTTCGCCAAGTTACACCAAGCGCTTGCATTTTCTACGTCTGAAATTAAAAGACACGAATTTCAAATGCAATGTCAAATAATTTAATAACAATAATGAGTTGTGTTACTTTTCATCTATGTGTCAATTAAAGACGTTAGCTTTGTAAAATTATTTATTTATTCATTTTAATACACATAAAAATTCTTTATACTTGATGATAAAATCAAATCAGAATGTTGAAATATATAAGTCTAAAATATTTCAAATTTTTTCAACTTCTTTGAGACCCTTCTGATGTTTAATATGGGATGTGTATATATCATAGCCTAATGATATAAAGTTATCATATACAACCCTGTATTTGGTTGGCAAAAAATAGAAGTTTATAATTTGTGCTGGCGGCCACACAATCCATTCTGCTTTATATAAAATCCAAAATTTCTCTTCAACTTCACCATTAAAGTTTTGAAATGGACTTTCTTCGAATATAGCAACTGTAGCAAAGAACGATAGAATCACAATAGGCGAGCATATAAACTGGTCTAAGAGTAATTTTTTGACGACTACATCAAAGGTCCGTCCAATAACTATTTTGTCTAAAATGTTGTACCAATTGTGGCATATGATACCAGCAATACCCCCAGAAAAAGCCATATGAGCTGTCCGACGTGTGTCTATGCTATTAATATCTTTAACATGCCACTCATAGCATTGCTCTATAATATCTCCAATAGTAGAAATCCATGCAGATAGGAAAACATTGGTGTGAAATAAATACTTGGGACTGAAAGCGATATGAATAGTTGCTTTATAAACAGAGTAACTTTTCAATAACAGTCTTCGAATTGTCATGTTAGGCATAAATTTATACCTACCTAAAAAAAACAGATTAAAATTAGAAAAGAACTTTACAACAATGTTTCTACACATACTATAAATATAACATCAAGCCATTTCTTTGCACTGACTATACATAGTGAGCAGAATTTTTTTGTAATTATTATGGCTATATTTAATTAAGACATGAATTACACAATAGAACTTCCAAGGTTATACCTATATTTTTATCAAATATGTTCTTTGAGGTAAATATGTAATAGAGGTCTATAATTTTTTTATAAATCGTCGTAGTTAATCATAAAAAACACTTACATATTATGATTACACGATCAGTTGATTGTAGCTCGAGATTTAAATGTTACGAGATATTTTTTGTACGTATTATATATGATTTGGTAACTGAATATCGTATTATAAAAGTAATTACGACGCAAAAGCGTACATTTTGGCAATATAACACGATATTCAGCTAACCTATAAAATATATCATTATTATCAATTTTGACATAATGTTGGCTGGTTGTACCCCGCCATCGCTGTGACAGTGATAGCGAGCAGCTGATTGCTACCACCGACAAAAATTGGTTTTCAAAATTTTTTCTATATGTTTATCTATTGTTAAGATCTTACCGTTTATTATGTCAATGTAATGTAAACGTTATTTATATACGAATGGCTTTAATAAAATTTATCAGCATCGATTTCCATTTAGTTGCATGATTTTGGACAATAATGGCGCGGTCTGTTTAGGCACAATGCAAAAGGCTAGGGTCTGCGATTGCAACCCGTATGCCGAGGGTGGAGATTATGGACATAATTCCCCAGGTAAGCCAATGTCCACCTCATAAAAAACTATTTAAGCACAGTTATTTTAATTTATCAAAGCAAAAAATTGAATATTTTTCTAAGCAAAGAAATTTGTCATTGTGATTCCAAGTGTCTAGGGAATGGAAATAATGTTTTACGTTACGAAAAATAACAGAAATTATTATATCTATTTATAATCAGTACGTAATTTCACTTTTTTTTATTTTTACAATTTTTTTTATTTTTAATTTTTTAGGTATGAAGTGCAAAGTGCGAGATGGTAAGCGAACAGAAAATACAAAAAAATCTTAGAATATCTATGTCAAATGTCTATGCCCTCAAACAAGCGAAAACATTTAGTTAGACAATCTTGGTTTGGTTCATTTTATGGTTGTATTTTAGTTGACAGATATATAAAGATTTTGTGACGAATTTCGATAACTACATATATTGTTAAATAAAGACATTAACGTGTAGGTGGGAGGTGTACATCTATTAATACCATTGCCGAATAGTGCAATTACTCAGTAATGGCTGGTTAGTAGCATACAGATTATATGTTTTTTATTGATTATGAAGAGATTACTAACACATTAATTCTATGATAGATATCATTATTATCACGCCTGCAATCCCCGAAAAGGTAGGCAGAGAAATGTAGAACACTCCCACATTTCACCAATTATGTTTCACGTCCCATAATGGAATTGGTGGTGAGCCTATTGCCATACACCAAGCACATATCCTCACTCCAAGTCACTACAAAAAAAAATATATTGGAAAAATCTAGTAAACCCCGACCCGGGAATTGAATTCAGGACCTCCCGATCGGCAGTCTCACTTGCAATCAACACGAAGAATGAAGCAGTCAATTAATTGTTATCCTAAATTTTCTCAACGCGGGAAAAAAATAGCCTGTAAGCACAGTTGACTACAATAAAACTTTGCACTTTGTAAAAGTTGATCATACTTTCTTATACTATTTAAACTATTTCTCATTGTAAAGTAGTGTAGTTATTCATTATTCATCATTATAGTTTGACTGGCCCGTTGGTGCAATGGTTAACGAACCTGACTGTTGTGCCGGGGGTTGTAGGTTGGATTCCCACCCAGAATAAATATTTGTGTGATGAGCACAGGTATTTGTTCTGTATATGGGTG